>JAUMHN010349348.1:0-17583 GCA_032360265.1 Heliamphora ciliata | reverse complement strand
GAATGCAAAAACATCTCAAATGTTTCTCATTAATATGCCAGGGATCAAGAATAAAATACCTAAAAAGCATGGCTTTTTAGTATACATTCCTAACAGGGTTCGGTCGACTGAACCGTGTGTTTTGGCATTTTTGGTTTTTCCAGTGTGGTCTTCGGTCGACTGGGGGTTTGGTTCAGTCGACAGAACCTTTGGGCTGTGTTTTGGTGGTTCTACGGTTGGGTTTTGATTTTCGATTGGTGTCCTCTGGTATTCAATTGATTAATTTATAGGAATTCATTGATTCAAATACCTGTTGATTCCTTTTGGGGTTTAGTTAGTTGTGGATGGTTTTGGCGGTCGTGTCGTGGCCTCGGGTGTGGGTTTGAGTGTCGCCCTCGTGGGTGACGTGCATGGTAGATACGGCTTGTTGATGCACGATTAGGTGCGTGGTTTGATGTTGGGTTTGTGTTGCACGGGTGAGCGTCGTGGGTCAGTGATGGCCGTGTTGAGAGTGTTTAGGCCAGTGGTGGTCATGTGGGTTGTCCCGTGAGTGGATGTTAGTTTTGACAGGTAGTGTCGTGATGTGGTTTTATATGGTTATGTTCATATTTAACTCTGTTTATTTATGTATGAAATATGTATATAAATTACATAAGGTGAAATCTTTATGTGTAATGTGGTTTATGCTTTAAAACCTAGAGTTTTATAGACATGTGACGTGGTTTGTGGAACGTCGTGTTGATACATGGTTATATGCTTTAAATCCTGGTTTAGGTTTGCATGTGTATGAAATGGATTAGATGAATCTGTGATTCAGTAAATGTAAATCCTGGTTGATGATGCACGTGTGTGTGGGGGGGTGTATGAGGTAGGCTACGAAAGCCGGTGTGTGTGCAATTGGGGCTACGGAGTCCTTCTATTAAAGTCTGAGAAGATGCATTAGTTAGGAAAGTGGTCCTTCGGTAAAAGTCCGAGAAGATTCATGGATTGCATGTATTGCATTTTGGGACGGATAAACCAATTTTCTTGAAACTGTATTAACGACCTGCGGGAATCATAATACTGGAATCGTTTTCAAGGCTCTAATGAGTCAAAAATGGTTTTTAACCTCGCTTTCCCTTGCATGTGAAAATTATTTTTTGGCTCTGGTGAGTCGTGATCTAAAATGGTTTTCAAATTATTTTATTGGCTTGAAAGAAAGTCAAAAATTGCACTTCGTTTATCAAGCATGTTTAGCTTATACTGCATGTGTTGTTTAGAATCTTTTGAGCTTTGGCTCACGGTGTGGGATTTTGATTTTCTTCAGGTACCGGTCACGCAAGTTGATCAGGAGGTGCGGGAGAGGTGTAAGAGCTATAGTCTTCCCTTTTGATCTTTCATTATATGTATGCTATAACATGTTTTTAGGGCATTGGAGTCGTGTAATGTTGCCATTTGGCATTTATATATAATGCATGTATGGTTATTTTGAGAGTACGTTCTCGAGCTGGGTGTTGTGTTTGGTTGTTTATGGGTGTTTCACATGGCCCGAAGTTTGGAGCGTGACAATGATTGATTTGAATTAGTTGACTAGTATTTTTAAGTAAATGTATGATGATTAGAACTCATGTTAACAAGTTTTGAATCATATCTTGAGAATTGTTGCTTGTGCTTCATATACTTGTACCTTATGCTTTACGAGTTGTATCATGAACTTTTCCACGCTAGTTGATGCCATGCTATCGATTGTTGCACTTGAGATCAATGGTACACATTATGAACATTGTCACTTGTATCCTGGCATATTGGAGTCCATTTGTGCAAACCGTTGTTAGGATAGGCTATATTGAGTTGTCTTTATTGATTCCAAGTCTAGGGCATCCGTGGTTGCCATTTTCAAAAATACTTTGGGATGAATTCTGTTTGTACACCCTGGGCGTGTCCCCGGTGTTATAAAATTTGGTTTATACACCCTGGGCGTGTCCCCGGTGTTTGAAATGATTTATGGATATTGTTAGGCACCATGGGTTCGTCACTAGCATTCTGATTTTAATGGCTTAGACTTTGGGTTAACACCGGCAAAGGCATGACGAATCTTAAGGTGGGACAAACTGCTTATTATATGTCTAATATGAATGATTGATTGATTATTGAAATTGTTTGCTTGGAGGATGGCATTGATTATTGAGTTTGTTGGCCTAGAGTATTGCACAGACACCACGCTATTGCCATTGAGTAAAACAATTGTGGCATGAAGCCCGGCGAAGCATTTACTATTCGTAACGAGACGCGATGATGGCTTTGATGATCAAATACCCGTAAAAGTCTACTCTGGTGATTCCCGGTGTGGAATTCCTGTTATAATCTGGGTGTATGTTAGGTTGGGCATCTGCATTGCATACATGGCTTCTCATACTCGTATGTTTATTGACTTATCTGTTATCCTATTATAAATTTGTCTATCTCGTTGACTATAAATTGTACTGGGTGTCATATGATATGCGTTGTGGTGAATTTTGTACCGTGAGATTAGTTAGAACGTTATAGTGTTTTACTACTAGGCCTTGGCTCATAGCATTCGTGCCACAAGTGATGAGGAGTTCTTGGAGGAAGTCATCGCAGAGGGAGAAGAAGAGTTTGAAGAACATGGTGAGTTTCAAGAGCACGTGGATCCCGCTGATGCATTCTGAGAATTTGAAACCTCTGCTTTTATTCTTTTATTCAGTTTTCCCGTGCTTAGCGTAATTTTTGAAATTTCTTGGTGAAACTGTTATAGTTATGTACTTTCGAACAGTTCAGAACTCCTTTATGATATAATAACTAACGTACATAAATATGAATGAATGGCTAGAATATCCCTTTATTTATATTTATGTATGTTCCGACATGCCCGGAGGACGGGGTGTCACAGTTGGCATCAGAGCCCAGGTTTAGTGAACCTTCAAGCCTTGAGTTATGAGATACCATGTGTTCTGTCACGTTGAAACTATATAGGATGCGTTGTATTAATTATTACTATCATCTTTACATTATAAGAACTAAAATCTACTCCGTCTAAATCCTATAGCGAGTCGTGTTAGGACGTTACCTGGATTAGAAGCAGCAAGGAATTTACATGCGAAGGACGGGTAAGACCATCGAGATAGAACATTGGAGACTCATGCAACGGGTTATCTTATTTTAAGGGGGGTAGATAGGAGTGCATACCTAGAGAAGTTTTAGGTATCACCTCGGGAGACACCGTTAAAATCCCGCGACTTCATCCTTATCAGTAGAACCAACCGTATCGGACAATTCAATGACCCTTTTTCTTTTTCTATTTCTTAAAGATGGCGGGACAAGCACAGAACCATGGGTGCTCAGTAAAAGTATGTGGGACTGGGGAGGAAGTGGACATCCCGATCCTAGCACAAATCTTGCAAGACCTAGCAGTCAATTTGGATCGATCACAGGGGAAGGCACCCCGTATGGGATCACGGTACTTATTGGACCTATGGGTACAGAATATCCCAGCACCTGAGAAGAAAAAATTTTTCGGAACAACTAAGGTTTGGATCAAGGCAACAAAACAATGGCAAACAACAATAAGAGCTTGTTATAAGTGCAACCAACTTGGGCATAAGATGACTCATTGCCTGCTAAAAAGTGGAGAGGACAATCAAGAAGGACCGCTAAGGAACAACAAGAAGTCCATGCGCCCAGAACCTTACCCTCAAAATGGAAGAAGGGAAATAACTAGGAATAAAGGAGATAAACTCAGTAATCTGTTACATTGGCAATAAGTCCAGACAAAAAAGGTTTGAATGCGTATAGGTTTTGTAGACTCATTAGCGTGTGGTCTGTGGTGGACCGTAGGTTATGTCTATCATCTTACGATTTGTTATGAAGAGTGATTTAGGTCTGAGGTTATCATACCTTTGCGTTCGGGCATCTGACTAACTGGCTTTGAGGTCCATTTGGGAAATATGTTCTGCAGGCGCAGGGTCCTAATGCGAAGTCTAAGCAAGTTACAAATTTGGGAAGATAACTCGGGAAGGGTCTTGTGTTGCTATCAGTTTGCGAAGTTTAAGTGAGTTATCAGGTTAAGGGAGATGACTCTTGTGTCATTAAAACCTTTCGTAGACAGTTTGTTCTTATCCTTATGCTTATTAGTTGGACTCCTGTATCGAGCCCTAAGTTATAGCTTTTCGACAATAGGAAGGAGCATGGAGAAACTCAGACGGAGCGTTATTCAACCCAAACCAGTATAACGAGGCACGACAAGAAGAATCTTCGCAAATGGGACCTATAAAACCTGACCCTACCACTAGGATGTTGGAGGCGATCGCAAGACTGACCGAACAAAACGCGAGTTGGATCACAATGCAAGCTGAGAGGAACAGTAACTCCTTGATCAAACAATTTAAGGAGCCGGGTGCAAAAGAGTTCGCGGGAACCCTTAACCCCGCAGAAGCAAAAAACTTATTGAAGCATGCCGTGCGTGTTCTTAATAGGTTGGGGGTAGATGTAGATAATAGTATTGACCTCATAGCTTTTATGTTTAGGGGAGAAGTGTACTACAGGTGGAAAGCCACGGAGATGTTACTGAAGATGCCGGTACCATAAGTTAAACCTCCCGTACCCTAGAGAATCACTTGGGATCGTTTTGAGAAAGCATTCGACCAGCAGTACAAGCCCATAAACTACAAGTATGAGAAGGAGTAATAATCCATCGACCTGGAACAAGGAAGGATAACTGTGGCAAAATACGAGATGAAGTTTACAGAGTTGTCACTGTTAGGGTTGGTATATTGAAAATCATGATTTTAGTATTTAATTTTATTTTAATAAAATTAATTTTCTATTTTATGAGAATCTTTATGAGCAATGTATGTGTATCATTTCTTTGATATGCATGGATGTCCAATATTCTGTAGAGTATTTAATCTGGTGTGTAGAGTACGGCTTACACACATAAACCAGATTTTAGGTTCTTGCCGAATATAGATTTTATGTTCACAGTTTAGATGGAACATATAATAGCATCGTCTACAGAGTTTTAGTAGGCATGTCTTGGTTACGGGAAACAGATAATATCATCGTCTATTGTTCCGACTCTCTGTGCCAGTACACTTTATGTGTATTGAACGGGACATTTGGGGTAATTAATGTAGTACTGACTGCTGGATATATAAATTAATTCACACCTCAAGGTTATTATGAATAGTGCTTTCACTCTTAATCCTGAAATAATTATTAATTTGCATATATTTAATATTCGTTGTTTTGATGCATTAAAGGGTGCGATCTTATATGAGTCTATATTCCCAGTCAGTTGGATAGTGGTATTATTTATATGGAAAATATTAATTATTGACGGAATCCACGTCCCGAAGGATCGAGATTAATGATACCCCCTTAAGGATGCTTATAAGTTTTGACCGGGCGAAACCCTGCAGGTGGATTTAATTATCCTGCGGTCAAATAAGTTAAGTAGAAGGGCTTAAGGAATATCAGATGCCGATTAAATTTAATTGGCGGGTATCGAAAATCTTAACGTGGGGAGAAATGGTAAACATTTAATAACAGGAGCTCAATGCAATAAGATCTTGAGATTATGGGTCAGAGTGTAATTATAGTTCTTTAGTGGTGTGAACTGTAATTCAGTGTTTTATGGAAATTGCAAAAATCGCTGCTGGTTTTCGATAATTGCAGATACCGCTATACGTCTTTCTTTAATTACAGAAACCGCTGGTAGGTCTTCGTGTTCGACTAGAAGTTTTATTCATAATTACTCCCCAGGTCCCTGCTGTAGACCTATATATACGCGGGTAAGCTGGACCAGTTTGAGATTAATAGAATTGATAGTTCAGATATCTTACATATTATATGATATTATTTTTTTCTTTCAAAAACTTAAATATATCGGGGTTCTACCGGTACGAGTTATCGGAGGATCGTAGCCCACACTACGTTCAAGGATCGCGTAAGGGAATACAGTAGAAGAAATGACTAGAGATTCAACTCGAAATCAAGTCGTAGTTGAAGATTAGATCTAAAAGAGGTATTCATCTAAATTAACTTCGGTTGCACGGGTTTTATTTTGATCGTTCTTTGTCAAAATTTTTATCTAGAGCCCGTTTCGGCGTTTGCCCGTCCAGTTAATTTTTTACTTAAAATCGTTTTACAAAAATAATGATCTTGGTAGTTTTGCCTCCAACAGTCACGATATGCCACCCAGCTTATACCTGATGAGGAAACAAAGTGTAGAAGGTTTAAGAAGGGATTAAGTTTTTTGATTACAACAAGGATGACGGTTCTTGAGAGGAATAACTACGCAAGACGGGTAAACATAGCACAAGATGAATTGCAATGTGAGCCAAAAGGACCGATAACTCTTTAGTTAAACAATTCAAGAATTTGGGTGCCAAGGAGTTTGTGGGAATAGTGAGCCCCATTAAAGCTGAAAATTGTTTGAGGGGTGGAGTGCGCGTTTTAGACAGACCGAGTTGTTCACATGATAGGTTCTTATGTATTGGTTTGCATTCGTTTGACGTCAAGATTGTGTAACTCTTATGGGATTGGTATTCGATTTTCGTTGTGGTATTTGTGTGAGTCGCAAGGAAGTTGCTTTCGAGAATCTTTTGTGATGTGACCCGTTAGGGCAAACTTATTTAGATTAGTGCGTAAATGTTGCTTGTCTAGAGAAGGAATTTTCTCATGAAAATGTGTTGACTCTATGTATGAGAAGTTTAAGGGTGATATAATTCTGTTGTTTCTGGTGGAGTTGCGTAGCAACTTAGTGTGAGTATGTGGGAGGAATAAGTCTTTGGCTGAGAAGAGTAGAAGCGTAAGTGAAACTACAAATTCATAGGTATGATTTTTGTAATTGGCCTTGATAAAATCGAGTGTCTTGGTAGAATGTGGGTAAGACGAAATAATTAAAGTGCGAAAGTGGTTTATGGTTCGGTTGTGTGGCAGAGAATGTGTGAAGGGAATGAGTGATGATGGTAAGAGATTTTAGAATCAGGAGTTAGTACTGTTCAGTTAAAGGATTGTAGGGTCGGTGGTATGTAGATGAAGGAAATATGTGAATGTATATTATGTTATGACAAGGCTGTGATTGGGTTCGTATGGGTAAGCATATACCTGTGAAGCGTTTAGTCTATCTGGTATGTTTAGCCCTAGTGACTCATTAGATTCAAGTAACGGTATTAGTCTTGATGGTCATAAGGCTAGAGTGGTCCAACACAAAGTGGTGATGTGGTTTCGAGTTCATAGTCATTAGTCGATTGGAAAGTAGTCTTCGGTGTACGTTTGAATGTGGCAATGAGCTAGTTTTCAGTAGTTTAGAAAATGGGGAGTGACAGTCTTTCTAGACAGAAGTGGAGAATGTTTGAAATCAGTTTTGGTGGTGGGCTAGTTTAGAGACGTATGATCGCTTATGGGAGTCGTACTCGATGTAAGTTATGTTTTGGAGCCAACGTGTTCTCAAAGATAAACTTAGGGTCATGATACCACAAATTGAAAGTACGGGAGTCAGATATGTCCAAGATTGCCTTTAGGACTCGTTACGAGCATTATGAATTTGTGGTGATGCCTTTTGGGTTAACGAATGCGCTTGCTGTGTTTATAGACCTGATGGATTGGGTGTTCAGAAGCTTTTTAGACCAATTTGTAATCGTGTTGATTAATGACATTCAGATATATTCTCGGAGTGAGGAGGAACACCTGGAACATTTGAAGATTCTTTGTAGATCCTGAGAAAGCACAAGTTATATGCAAAATTTGGTAAGTGTGGGTTGGACCGGGTGGTGTTTTTGGGTCATGTTATATCTGGAGAAGGAATTCAAGTAGACCCAACAAAAGTAGAAGCAGTAGTTAATGGGAAGAGGCCAACTAACGTGACAGAGATAGGAAGCTTTTTGGGCTAGCTGGTTCTGTGACATGATCCTTGAAGATTAGGTAGTAATCAGTTTAAGACGTTAGTAGGACAAAATAACCTTTACTCTAAGTGCTTAACATATGGGCCTGGCCTTATCCACACCCTCAATAAAGAACGACTCAAGTAAACAAGGACATAATTTTGAAGAACGAGAAGGCACAATGTTAGTAAACCATCCTCAACCTTCCATACGATGAAGTACATGACAAAATTTTGGGAACGAAATTTGTTTAAGGGGGCTAGTTTGTAACGACCCTGCTCGGACCTTAGTATTGTGATGGATAGTCCACGAGGCCATAGAGCACGGAAGAGGTTCAAAATCGTAATTCGACTCAGAAACCCTAGAAAGGTCTAAAACTCAGGCAACAAAACCTTAACACCCGGAGAGTCTTCCAAAATTCTAAATTAAGTAATTATCATGAAATAATGAATTAGAAATCAAAAATTCTTATAAGTAGGGTAAAATGACTATTTTACCCCTAGTACAGCAAAAAGTCTTAAAAATTCAAATTTTGGCACATGGACACCTTAAATCAAAGATTTAAGTACAATTAAGTAGAAAAGGACAAAATAACATCAAAAATGATAAAAATACCCCTTAGTGGCTGATCATCTTGGAAGTTGTGCCAAAAAGTAGCCCAGCGGTTTAAGGTTGTCACTGGGACCAGCTGTAAACGCAAAGGTCTTATGTTCGACTTCTGCTGGAAGCACCCTGACTTAACCGATACCTGTGATTTGCGAGTAATTACAGGTATTCGGAGGTTTACCCTTTGGGGTGGGTTTAAAGGGCCCTGCTTTGAGGTGGTTCCTCCGTCATCAAAAAAATAAAAAAATAAAAAGGAGAGAAAGGTATTAAATCAAGCATTATGATTATCCAATATTTGTTGAACAAGTAATATACATAATAATATGGTGTTATAGGTTAACAAAAGTAAACAAATTATTATTGAAGTTCATACACAATAAAATAAGTCAAAAAGTCATATATTGCCAAAATATCTTAATTTGACTTAAAAGACTATATCTATTTAATCAATTTCTATGATAATTATAATAATTCATGAGAATACTATATTTATCATAAACATACTAAAATAATAGGTCCCAGCAGGAAATATACCAAAAAGATATATCAAATTAACTTTTAAAGTATTTTCTAGCACAATAAAGGCACGTAAACCAAGGAAAAGCGCCATGATTGATGGGGGATTAGATTTTTGTTCTCCAAACTGATGCTAACTGTGTTTCTCTTGCCCATATCTGATGTATAAGCCTCAAATATTGCACCAAGTCAAATCTCCTCAAATCTCATTAATTAAAAAGAAGGAAAAAAAAGTCTTTAAGGTACATTTTGTCCCCTCCATGTTCCCTAACCCTTCCCTATATAAACCAAGCCAAACACCCTCTTCTTCACTTGATATTTTCAGCCAAAGAGAGAGGAGTAACCAGATCTCCATTGTTGTTTAGTGTTCATGTAAGTTTGAGAGAGAAAAAGGAGAAAAAAAAAGGAATCAAGGGAATTTTCCTAAAGCCAAGTCCTTATCCATCATCCACCTTTGTTTGATCTTTCAAACAAGTAAGTAAAACGTCTAAATCTTCTGTCTAATATCCATCAAAATATCCCTCAACTCATCTTTTTAAACACTTTAAAAATTAAGAACCGAAAACAAACCAAAAATGCGTCGTAGTTGAGAATTAGGGGCTGATGTGTTTTTGGATGATATGAGAGGTTATTGTGTGTTGTTATTTTTGAGTTTGATGACTTATAAGTGTACTGAAATCTTGATATTAATGTCTAAAACACAAGCATGCAAAGAAATGGGCAAAACCTTGACATATCATAAGTAGAAGACTTGTGCCTAAAGAGACTAGATTTTTGAGAATATAGATGTTAATGCCCTGAAATTTGGAATGCCATAACTCAACGTAAAAATTGATCTAAGAATGTTCTTAATGTACAAATTTAAATCTTGGTGTTACCTTTCATCCAAAGTTGTTTTCAACTCATTTGAGTAAGTAGAACTTGAGATATTATAATTTTACCAAAGTGTGTTGTTTTTCGACCTGTCAATACTACCGACCTAAACACCCTAGTTTACAATGAGATCCGAACTTTGGTCAAAACATAAAAGTTTTAGATAACATGTATATCTATCTACCCACCAAAACTGAGAACAAAATATTGAGTTTGGATAAGTCAAAATCCCTTTGAAAGTCTCTGTTGTGTTTTAGCCCTCAAAGGACACTTCTGTCACATGTATTTGCGTAGCCCAAAACTCATATGTCCAGTTGGTTGGTTCGTTGTTTCCAGTATATCACGCCTTGAGATAACTCGCCTCTTGATTCGTGGCTTGAGCTTCTAGGATCTTGCTGAGTAATGTAAGTGCAGCTATAACAGCAAATAGACATGCTCTTTCGTCGCTCTTTGTTAGTTTCTGATGGAATTCGTTTAAGGCATCTATCATTTTCCAATCCCTCAAGGCTAGGCTGGCCACTAGAGTGTTAGACTTTTGACTAAGGGCATCTACCACGACATTTTCTTTTCTCAGATGATACGACAAGGTAAAACTGTGGCCCCCTGTTCTCCGGGCACGTCAGGGCATACATAAATATAAATATAGGGATATACTAGCCATATATTCATATTTACATATGATAGTTATTACATCATAAACGAGTTCTGAACCGTTCAAAACTACTTAAGTATTACAGTTTCACTAAAAAATTTCAAAAAAATTTCGCTAAGCACGGGAAAAACTGAATATAAGAATAAAAACAGAGATCTTGACTCCTCAGAATGCATCAACATGATCCATGTGCTCTTGAAACTCACCTTTTTCTTCCAACTCTTCTTCCTCTAAGAACTCCTCCTCACCTGTGGCATGAATGCCATGAGCCAAGACCTAGAAGCAAAACACTCTAACCTTCTAACTAATCTCACGGCACAAAATTCACCACAACACATACCATATAACACCCAGTACAGTTTATAGTCAAGGAGACAAATAAATTTATAACAGGATAGCTGATAAGTCAATAAACATGTGCATATGAGATGCCGTGTATGAAATGCAGATGCCCAACCCAACATGCACCCAGATTATAACAGGGATTTCACACTGGGAATCACCATAGTAGATTTGATGGGACTTTGATCACTAAACATATTCTCGCCTCGTTGCGAACAGTAACCGCGTCCCCGGGCGTCATGCCACAGCTATTTTACTCAATGGCAATGGTGTGGGGTAGCCCATTACATCCTTATTCTAAATCCTCTGGCCAAATTATTATTTATTTATTTATTTATTTATTTATTTTTTATGACGGAGGAACCACCTCAAGGTAGGGCCCTTTGGACCCACCCCTAAGGCGTAAACCTCTGGATACGTGCAATCACCTGCAAACCACAAGTATCGATTAAGTCAGGGTGCTTCTAGCGAGAGTCAAACACAAGACCTCTAAGTTTACGACTGGTCCCAGTGATGACCTTAAACAGCTGGGCTACCCTGACGGGTTCTCTGGCCAAATTACATGCGCACAAAACCCACCTTAAGAACAAGACTGCTCGTTTGACATCAACCAAAAGTTTAAATCTTCAAAACTATAATGCTAGCGACGAACCCATGGTACCCAACAATATCCATAAACCATTTCAAACACCGGGGACGCACCCAGGGCATATAAACCAAATCTGTAACACCGGGGACGCACCGAGTGTGTACAAGGGGAATATATCCCAAAACATTTTTAAAAAGATGGCAATTAAGGACGCCCTAAACTTAGAATCAAGAACGACGATCTCAATACAGCCCATCCCAACAACGGTTTGCACAGATGGACTCTAACATGCCAGGATGCAGGTGACAATGCTCATAATATGTACCATCGATCTCAATTGCAATAATTTATAGCATGGCATCAACTAGCATGGCAAGATTCATGGTACAAATCGCAAAGCATAAGGTACAAGTATATAAGTACAAACTACAATTCTCAAGATATGATTCAACATGATTGCATGAATTTTAAATTATCGTACATTCACTTAGAAACACAGTTCAACTAATTCAAACCAATAATCAGACAGAACTCGGGTCTCACAACAAGGTACTCACACTTACACTTAGCAACTTTTAAGGCCAAATATCAAGTACTAAATAAAAGGGCCAACAAGGTTTTGGGGTATCTAGACTAGGAATCAAGTTATGACTTTCAAACACCATTTAGATAAAAATATTTTCTGCAACTCTCATGTTAACACCAAGGCCAAAACCTAAGGCAAAAGGGTGAACAAAACATCATAAGCAAAAAAGGTTCAGCACTTTTCTCAAGATTTTGCCAAACATATGCTTCTGTTGGTCTCGGCTTTGGGTTATACGATCAAGTGAAAATTAGCCCATTTTTTAGTATGTTCTAATTTAACATGTCCCCTACAAGTTTCATGTTTAGATATAAGGGTAGTTGTGTGAGCCAAGTTAGACTTTCTGGCCATTTTAGAAAATAGGTTCTGTCAGCTGCCAAAACTCAGCAGAGCTGATTTTGGATAGAGAGTTTGAAAAGGTTTTGGGGTAACACCCCAAGGCTTTAAGGTCTTATTTTTCGGTAGCAAGTACTTCAATATGTTATCTACAATGTTCATGTAGACCACGTTTGAAATAGGTCACTAAAAATAAGGGTTTTGGGTTATATAAAAATAGGTGACAGAAGTGTCCATTGAGGGCTGAAACTCAACAGATATGTTCAAAGGGGTTTTGGCATACCAAACCTCAATAATTTGTGCAATTTTTGGTGGGTAGATAGATATACATGTTATCTACAACTGTCATGTTTTTCCCAAAGTTCAGATCTCACTTTAAACTAGGGTTTCCAAGTCAGTAGTGTTGACTGATCAGAAAATGACACACTTTGGTAAAATTGCAATATCTCGAGTTCTACTTATGAAAATGAGTTGCAACCAACTTTGGATAAAAGAAAACACAAATATCTAACTCTGGACATAAAGAATATTCTTAGATCAATTTTTTACATTGAGTTATGGTGTTCCACAGTTCAGGACAGAAACATCTATATTCTCAAAAATCAAGTCTCTTAGGGTCCAAGTCTTCTACTTGTGTCATGTCAAGTTTTTGTTACATTTCTTTGCATGCTTGTATTTTAGACTTTAATATCAAAGCTCCAGAATACTTAGAAGTCATCAAACTCAAAGATAACAACATACAACAATATCTCATATGACCCATAAACATAACAGCCCCAAATTTTCAACTACGACGCGTTTTCGGTTTGATTTCGGTTCTCAATTCTTAGAGTGTTTAAAGGGATGTGTTGGTGGATATTTTGAGGGATATTAGACATAATGTTTAGAGGTTTTACTTATTTTTTCGAGAGATCAAAGGAGGGTAGAGGATGGATTTGGACTTAGCTTTCGAAATTCTCCTCAATTTCTTCATTTTTCTTCCTTTTTCTTCCTCAAACTCACCTCAACACTCACAATCAAGGAGTTCTGGTTTCTCTCCCTCACTTGGCCAAAATCTTAATGTAGAGAAGAGGGTGTTTGGCTTCCTTTATATAGGAAAAGCTAGGGGATAAGAGGGGGACATAAAGTACCAAAAAAAGGACTTTTTTCTTCATTTTAATAAATGAGACTTGAGTTTGATTTGAGTTGATTCAACTTTTGTGGGCTACAATTCAGACATGGGAAAGATAAATATTGCTAGGGGTCAGTTTGGGGGACAAAAATCTGATCCCCCATCAATCAAGGGATTTGCATTGGTTTGCGTGCCCTTTTGTGCAAGAAAATACATTAAAAGTTAATTTGATATATCTTTTTGGTGTCTTCTCCTACTGAGACCTATTATTTTAGTATATTTATGAGAAATATAGTATTCTCATGTATTATCATAATTTTCATAGCAATTGATTAAATAGATGTAATCTTTTAAGTCAAATTAAGTTATTTTGGCAATTGTAAAATTCAGTATTCAAATTATGGGTGAAAAATAAAAATAATTAGCCGATACTCTTAAAATATAATTCCTAATAAAATGTGAGACCTTGACCCATTTTCTTTTTCGGCGTTTTCGGACGCACGTTATGTGTTTTCGTTGCAGCATGTTTTTACTGCTTTTGATGCATGATCGGGTCTTAGATATGCATGTGGGGTAGGTTCCCGAGGCCGTGGGCCATTGTGATGCGATTCTCGAAAAATTTCAAAAAAAAATATTTTGGAGGCCTATAAATATCTGGAGTTAGATATTTTCATAGAGATATTCTTCCAAAACTTAACTCCTAAGTTTCTCGTTTTCTCTCTGCATTCTCTCTAAGTTCTCGGGGGCCCAGGGCTCGGTTTTCAACGATCCTATAGTAGATCCTTGCTTTTGGCGTCGTGGGCTACGCAACCATCCAATCAAAATTTCATTCCGACGAAGCTCGATTTTGCACGTGGATTGAGACGTCGAGTTTTTAACTCACCGAGGTAGGATTCTAGACCTGTATGTTGTATAAGTGTGCTATGGGTAATCGGGTGTCTTTTCACCGGTTAGACTGCTGTAGATCTGAGTTTGAATCAAAGTTAGGTTTTTTGGGTTTAAAACCTATTTTTCGTCGATTTCATAGATGGAATCGGGTATCGGGAGTTTCTTTTGAGGTCTTAGTGGTAGGCCTAGGCGTGTGGATGTTCTCGGGTGTTGATTTGGAGTTTGGAGGCTTCGATTCAAGGTTTGGAGGGCTGAACCCAGAGATTAAAAATGGTTTTTGGGTGTGTTCAGTCGACCGAACATATGGGTTCAGTCGACTGGATCTTGGTTTTGGGGTTCGATCCACTGAACCGTGCGTGAGGCGTTTTGGTGGTTTCCAGTGTGTTGTTTAGTCGATTGGGGGTTGGGTCCAGTTGACTGAAGTGCTAGGGTGTGTTTTGGTGATTTTGTGGTTGGATTTTGGTTTTCAATTGGCGTTTTAGGGTATTCAATTGATTGATTTATGGGAATTAATCGATTCAAATACCTATGGATTTCTTTTGGGGTTCGGTTGGTTGTGTCGTCGTTTTGGGGGTCGTGTTGTGGCCTCGTGTGTTTGTGTTGATGCCATCCTCGGGGATGATGAATTGGTGAGAGGTGGGTGTTTGTTATGCGTTGGCTGTTTGGGCCCGTGGTTCTTTTCTGGAAAGAGTCTTGAGTTGTGAACCGTGTGGCTTTTGGGTTTTTAGTTAGCCTTATGGCTAGGCTTAGTTGTGATATGAGGCTATGTGCTTTTACAACTGATATATGCATGTTATAACTGTAATTTATTTATGCATGGATTATGTAATATGATTTACATGGCTTTCGATGGTGTTATGTGTAACGTGGTTTATGCTTTAAGATCCTGAGTTTTATAGGCATGTATGTGGGCTCTAAGAAGCGGATGCATGTGTTGCATGTTGTAAGAGTCTTGTATGTAACATGTGACGTGATTTTTGATACGTAGTGATAGTACGTGGTTTTATGCATTTAAAGCCTGAGTAGGTTATGCATAGGGGTATGGGATGAGATAGATGGTTCTGTTAGCTCTAGCTGACGGTGATATGTTAGGGTTACGACCCTTCGGTTAAAGTTCGAGAAGATTACGTTAGGGTTACGACCCTTCAGTTAAAGTCTATAAAGAAGCGTTTGATAGGGCTACGGCCCCTCGGTGCAAGTCCGTAAAGAGGTACTCGTTAGGGCTACGGTCCCTCGGTGAAAATCCATAAAGATGCATTGATGGGGGCTACGGTCCATCTGTGAAAATTCGAAAAGATATATGGATTGCATGAACTGCATTATGGGACGGATAAACCAGTTTTCAAATCATTTTTAAAAGTCGTGTGAATCGCGATCTAAAAACCCCTTTTAACTGTTTTCAAGGCTCCTGTGAATGAGTCAAAACATGATTTGTATCATCGCTTTCCCTTGCATGTGAAACTGTTTTTAAGGCTTGAAAGAGAGTTTAAACCTGCACTTTGATTTCCTAGTATATTTTGTTTATATTGCATACTTGTTTAGTTTCTGTTGAGCCTTAACTCACGATGTGGGATAAAATATTTTCAGATACCAGTTACGCGGGTTGATCCGGAGGCTGTTGGGGAGGCGGAAGAGTTATAGTCTTCTTTTTTGTCTTTCTGTTACATGTATGTTGTAACACTTCTTTTCGGTATTGAAACCGTGTAGTGTACGCTTTAGGCGTTGGAGTCTTGTCATGTGCGCCGTTTGACGTTTATATACAATACATGTATGTTTCTTCTTAAAAGTGTATTCTCGGGTTGGTTGTATGTGTGTGTTTCACGTGACCCAGAGTTTGGGACGTGACATAAAATCTTATAAATAAGAAGTTAATCGAAAAAGCTTAATAAAATTTATTAAAATTCGATACGCGTGAAAATAAAAATAAAAAACTTATATTTAGAAACATGTTAATAAAATTTTAACGACACGAAAATTTTCGAATCGACATTAAAAGTTTATATTAAATTTTGTGATTTTTTTTGAATATAAAATTTTATATTAAAAATTTTAAATTGATGCAAAAAAAAATCAAAAGTTGTCACGTGTCACCACGTGGCAAGTATACAATTGCCGTGAAGGCTGACTCATCTTCAGCTGAATTATAAAAGGTTGCCGCCAAGGATAATTACATACACATATATATAAACGCATGCCGTACAAAACACATATACATATTATCAATACACAGTGGCCATATATATACATATATACATTCTCACACAGCGCCAAACCAAACCAAACCGCACGACCAAGCCGTCACCACCACCGCGCCACACGCCGCTGACGCCGCCAAAACCCACCACCACCGTCGCCTGACACCGCCTCCGACGACCGTACCGCCGACGCCGACCCTCGCCGCCGTTGCCAACTCAGGCCACCGGTTTTGTCTCTCTCACTCTCGGTAATATATATATATACCGTTTCTCTCCTTTATCCATCACAGTCACCACCGGCCACCACAATCACCACCGGCGCCACCACCCATAACCTCCAGGACCCCCGCCGACCACCCCGGAGCAATTTACAGTGCTGCCACCATTCATAACCGTAACTACCAAGAATGAGCCTTCATATTCATAATCTTTGTACAGATGATCATCACTTTATGTGATACTATTTTCTGATCAACAACGTTCACTACCTTTCCGACGGCTTAACGCCAGTAGTGAATGGTTTTGATCGTTGAAATCCTTTCCCGGTAAACCTGAACCTGAATAAAACATTCACTGTCACTTTTATTTAATTATTGTTATTTTTGTTATCTGTAAGAACACGATTATCATCATACATGTTATCATCAACGTTTATTACCCTATTGACAACCTAACGCCACTAATAAACGGTTTCGATGACTAATAAATTACTCCAGTGAATTCAAAATGTAGAATTATTCTTTATTAAAAAAAAAAAAGAAGAAGAAGAAGAAGAAGAAACAGTTCCGAATTGTAGATTTGTTTGTGTATAAAATATGATTTTAGTAATAAAAATAATAATAATAATGGTTTAATAATTAAGTTTAAATAAGATAAAAATTTAATATGAAAAGATGAATATTTTTTTTAAATAAAAATTAGATAAGAATTTTATATTTATATATTTTTTTATTTAATAATAAGAAAATATAATCTTTTATAAAATAAAGAATATGAAAATTTGTATTATTATAAATGAAGTTGGAATAAA
>JAUMHN010349241.1:0-17583 GCA_032360265.1 Heliamphora ciliata | reverse complement strand
TTCCTAGATCGAGTGATATAGCAGCAAATGAGTCTAAAGCACGCCAGAAGCGTGGAAGACCTGTCGGAGCCAAAGATAAAGTTCCTCGAAAGAGGATAATTCAAGGCAGAGAAGTTGGTACTCCTGAAGAAGTTGTACTCACTAGTGCCCCTGAAGAGGCGACATCCTCAAAACGAACAACCCTAGAAGTGGAACCTCCTGAAGAGAGAGCTCGAAATGATTTTTCTCCTGAAGAGGAACAGGTACCTGAAAATAATGAAATCTCAACACATTACATGAGTATAGGAGAAGTTTGGTATAGAAATAAAATGTTTGTCCACAACGTATTCTCATTTAAAGTTTTTCTTAACATTACCAGAAGTAATGATCAAAATGAACCACAAATCGTCAAAGAATGCCAACGTAGAAATGATTGGCCATTATGGAAGGAAGCAATTCAGGAAGAACTAAATGCTCTAACAAAACGTGAAGTATTTGAACCTGTAGTCCAAACCCCTGAAGGGATACAACTAGTTGGATATAAATGGATATTTGTACAGAAATGAAATGAGAAGCATGATATTGTAAGATACAAAGCACGATTGGTTGCACAAGGTTTCTCACAAAGACCCGGTATTGATTACGATGAAACGTATTCACCTGTCATGGATGCAATTATATTTAGATTTTTAATTGGCTTGGTGGTTATAGAAAGTTTGGATATGCATCTAATGGATATAGTTATAGCATATTTATATGGATCTCTTGATATTGATATTTATATAAAAATTTCCGAAGGATATCAAATGCTTGAAGCATGCAATTTAAAACCTAGAAGTATCTATTCGATCAAATTACAACGATTGTTATATGGGTTGAAACAATCTGGACGCATGTGGTACAATTGACTCAGTGAATATTTAGTTAAAGAAGGATATGCGAATGATCCAATATGTCCACGTGTTTTTATTAAAAGGACAGAATCTGGATTTGCTATTGTCGCAATATATGTAGATGATTTGAATCTTGTTGGGACTTCAGAAGAGTTGACAAAAACTGCTATTTGTTTAAAGAACGAGTTTCAAATGAAAGTTCTTGGCAAAACAAAGTTTTGTCTTGGCCTACAAATTGAGCATTTGAAAAATGGAATTCTTATACACTAGTCTACATATACAAGAAAAGTTTTGAAACACTTTTCTATGGATAAAGCTTATCCTTTGAGCACTCCTATGGTTGTTCGATCACTTGATACAAAGAAAGACCAATTTCGTCCTCAAGAAGATGGAGAAGCACTTCTTGGTCCTGAAGTACCATATCTAAGTGCGATTGGGGCCCTTATGTATCTTGCAAATTGTACAAGACCAGACATATCATTCTCTGTCAATTTGTTAGCAAGATATAGCTCTGCGCCAACTTGAAGACATTGGAATGGAGTTAAACATATATTACGATATATTCAAGGAAAAACAGACCTGGGTTTGTTCTATTCAAAGGGATCAAAACCGCAGTTAATTAGATATGCAGCTGCTGGTTATCTTTCTGATCCACATAAGGCTCGATCACAAACAGGGTATGTATTTACTTATGGTGACACAGCTATATCATGGTGATCTGTAAAACAAACATTAACTGCAACTTCTTCAAATCACTCTGAGATATTGGAAATTCATGAAGCAAGTCGAGAATGTATTTGGTTACGATCAATGATTCAACATATTCAAGAAAAATGTGGATTTTTCTCTATTAAAAATACTCTAACAATATTGTATGAAGATAATGCGGCATGCATTATACAGATCAAAGGAGGCTACATCAAGGGTGATCGGACTAAGCATATTTCTCCAAAATTCTTTTATACGCACGAGCTCCAGAAGAGCAGCGACATTGATGTTCAGCAAACACGCTCAAGTGATAATCTAGTAGATTTATTTACAAAATCATTACCGACTGCAACATTTTGGAAAGCTAGTAAAGAGATTTAGAATGCGTCAACTCAGGGATTTATCATGCGAAGTTGAGGGGGAGACACTTAACTAAAGAACATTAGTAGATTGTACTATTTTTCCTTCGTCTAAGATTTTTTCCCATAGGGTTTTTTTAGCAAGGTTTTAATGAGGCAATCTGACGGCATTTATCACCATGATGGAAACATAAGAATATTGTACCCTTTTTCCTTCACCAAAGGTTTTGTCCTATTGGATTTTTCTTGGTAAGGTTTTAATGAGGTATATTCTTAGTGTATAGTCATTCAAGGGGGAGTGTTATGAAACTGAAACATTAATGAATGACCATTAATACTGCCTTCATAAATGTTCTTATTCTTTCGTATATATATGAAGCAGAAGTCCAGAGACATGGATACAGTGTAGTTGTATATACAGAATT
Organism: Heliamphora ciliata; assembly: GCA_032360265.1. Lineage (NCBI taxonomy): Eukaryota > Viridiplantae > Streptophyta > Magnoliopsida > Ericales > Sarraceniaceae > Heliamphora > Heliamphora ciliata. The sequence goes on along the minus strand of JAUMHN010349241.1, from coordinate 15,219 downwards.
AACCTTTTGCAACAAAATATATATGAGCTTGAAGATCTATATTATAACTGTTCCTGAAGAATTAGTTATTTTTACATATTTGAGTTCAACATTTATTTACTAGTTTAAAGTCTTGTCAGTTTATTATTTTTACAACATTCGTTTCATTTGGGTAGAAAAATGTGGCTAGGCCCACAACAATCCATCATGCGCACAAGACCGAGCAAATGCCCAAGCAATTTGGGAAAGTCATCCTGAAACCCATTAATTGAGAGCATGTGTGCAATCAACATGGACATGGTGCAAATCCCCACATTTAACTGTCGCCTGTGCAAGTCTAGTAAGTAAGTTGGATAGATTATAACATCCCGAACTTTTAACACTAAAATCCCAAGATGAGAATGGTAAAGAAACCCCAAAATCAAAGTCTTTAAACCAAAATCGACTCAAGAAGTTCACCTGAACCAAACTTTGATTTGAATAAAAAATCGTAATTTTTCGCTTTCCCCATAAACGAATGAAGTAAAAGAGAGTTTTTCTCTTGCAAACAAACCCCCAAATATACCGATATATGCCCCAAAGGTTGCCCAAATGACAGTTAACACACAAAAAACCCCTTTTTAAAGCAAAGTTTAAAAAATGTGCCACTTAGCGGAGTCCGCTCAAGCGGACTTCCCACCGCTCGAGCGGTGAGGTGCTCAAGAGTAAACTGCCCAAAAATTTGAAATTTTTCTAAGTGTTGAAAAAATACCCATTTTCCTCATCCTTTGAACATGATTTTTATAAATAAAAAACTTAAAATTAAGACATACAACTAACTTTGAAATCACATCCAATGTCTCAAAAACTGGAAAATCGACATTTTAATTCATAGAATTTCCTTCAAGAACCACATAATCAACTCAATAAAACCACCTGATATCTCACATGCATACAGTTCATGAATTTATGGTCTTACGACCTTACAACGAATTATTACCGAATCAAATACATTCTTTAAAAGTAGGAATGAGAAATACATAGCAACTCTGGATTTTCCAAGTTTCTTTCACAAACATATAATTCTAATCAAAATAAACCAAAGGTCACCATGACTGTTCTTCTTGTTTGGTCACGTGCCTCTCGTTATTACATGAAATTATTTATACAACATGAGCCGAGACTCGTAGAAAAAAGACTAATAATGAACATATGCACGACATGTGATGATGGCTATACGAAATGCAACACGTATTTTTTTCAAAACCAAATTCTATTTTTACCAAAAATCCATTCACATAACCAATTTTTCTTATGCAAATTAAATCCAATTTTCCTCACAAATCCATCATTAGTTTTCCTTCATCGCAGTTTCGTTACACCCATTTCAAGTTCTCAATTTTTCCAACTCACGCATACACACACCCACGAATGCACCCCTTCTAAAAATATCATCCGAGCATGCGGGTTTATCAAAACACATTTCTTACCACGTTCTTGGGAACACCATCCGAATGAACAGGTTTACCAAAACACATTTTTTACCACATTCTCGGGAACACTATCCGAATGAACGGACTTATCAAAACATATATTAAGTTACATTTCAAAGAATCGACGCCGGACGAACTTATAGATCCATGCATGGCTACTACAGACCGGGCCACGCGAGACCCGCAAGTGGTAAATGCGTTCTATAACTCGCCACGACTACGTCTCCTTCTTGGTTATTAACTGAAGGACAGGGTACCCAAATCTGCACAGTTTTTTGGTCTTTTACCGAGGAGCTTAACTAGCCCATAATTACGATCCGTGGATCCCCAAATCGGTTCATTCACATCATCATTCTCAAATCATACTACACACACACGAGTCCAACCCAAAATGGTCCCTTTCACCAAACCAAACACAATCAAAATCATTCACCTTACAGTCCTCACGAGTCCAACCGTTAAGTCCAGTTCCTCTCGGCAACACCCAACCTACACACAAATATAAAATTGTTTAATCCTTTTCAATATTCTTATAATTCACATGTTCAATAGAAAAGGTTCAAAACCCCCAAATCAACATCTCATATTAATTACATTCGTCAACTCAAAGGATTTATTCGAAATCTCCAATATAACACTCATAGGTTCTCACGTATCATATAAATTTATGAAAATTTATATATAAAATTAGGTTAACACAATCCCAAAAGTCAAAAAATTTATTCAATTTCAATGTTGGAACTCAACAATCTAAAAACCTCAAATTTTTCATGTTTTCAACTCAAATCAAACCTTAACTTTCTAAAATAACGTATTCATTGTTCTCCAATAGTAATATTAAGATGGATCTACCACAAATCATTTGAAAACACAAGATTCAGCACACTTTAACTTCGAACCCTAACCTAGGGTTTTCAAAACATAGATTTTTCTTGTTTTCCATGGATAAACTCAAAATATACAACTCATATCTGACAAATTTTTATAGATAGTCATAGATCCTACTTTTTGAAGCTCAAGCAACTAGGATCCAACCCTAGCAAGTTCTAATTGACCAAATCTCCAACTCGATGACGAATGGGAAGCTTCCAATGTGCGTAGCCACTCTCTAACAGTTGCTCAATTGGGAGAGAGGCACGAGATCCACTCTAGAGGCGCAAGGAGGGCTCTAAGACACCACCACAACCAAACCGTAGGTCGCCACTTTCGTTCTAGAGAGAGAGATGGATGAAAAGAATGAGGGTGAAAGGTTTAAACCTGCAATATAAAGTCTACTCTCCAACAGTCCGCTCGAACGGGCTCCCCACCGTTCAAGCGGTCAGTGCTGGGTGAGAACCCGAACAAAGGATGCAACGGTAAATTAAATCATAAGCCAAACACCTCAAACTCACCTAAACAACCCGCGACAATCTTTCTCATGCACTAGCAAGCATACCTTTTTTGTTAACAGCTATTATAGTGATCAAATTTTAATTCTTTCTTGAGATAAAATGCCTTTCCACTTTCCACTTTCCACTGAAAGTCTCAAAACAAACTTTAAATTAATCAGCAAAATAGAAAAGGAATCGGGTTCCTACATAGACAATGAGGGTAGACCACTTGATCTGTTACACCTAGTCATGATGTTCTGTATACATTTACAGCTGATAATGAGCCCACTGAGGCGAGTATTAGCCTTTTAAGTTCAAAGAAAAAGTCGGTTTGAAGAGATAAACAAAAAATAATGTATTTTAACTTCAAAATTAATAGATGGATGGTTTAAGGATCATATGATTTGAGAGCTTTGAATCATTGTATTTTGCTCTTGTGCCTTTTGATTTGGCATTTAAAGACATAGTTCTTCTCAAGAATTTTGATCCCATCCTTGCAAAAGATTGTTCAGTAGCTTCTCAATCCGTTACTATTTTACTATGCCATTAACTTCTTCATTAAAATAAAACTAAGGGCATGCTTGATTGACAGAATTAGATATGAAATTTTATTATATATCTATAGGATTATATTTTTCTTATTTACATTCAACATGTGGTGGAAGGATTATGAATCCATTAGATAATTAATCCCACAAAATGTGAGATATACAATACTTAAGAAAATATGATATTAATAATCTATTCATTACTAGTCCTATAGGACTATTTGTCAAATAGAATTATATATCTCCTTATTATTAATTCAATCAATCATATATAGCCTAAGTATCATTGTCATCATCATAATTTTCTCTTTGGGCCATTGTCGTTCCCTTCTAACTAAACGAGCTTGTAATTGAAAAATTGGAATTGAAAATTGAAAATACATGCCTCTCAAATTAATACGCATGCTGCTTTTGCAGAAGGGGATGTTCCTTAATGGTCAAAGGAGTTCACGCTACCAACTGGTACCATTTGCTTAAGTATAATATTGAAAGTTCACTATTTCCTTTAGGTATGTTATGCTAGTTTTGTGTTTTTTTAACTAATGCATATGTAGGAAAATATGTATTACGTTTTTTGCATTGTGATAAATAAATAGATAAACAAAAAATAAAATGGGACTAATAAAACATATGAAATCAAAGACGAAAAAAAATCCAGACTAGTGTTACACGTTATTTCTTTAAAATAGATTTCCTCCTCATCACAGTACTTCCGGTATTTCAGATGTCTATCTCTCATAATATAATGATCTGTATGCCATAAGAACAATAATCTGAGTATTTTTTACTCTTCTTACATAGACTCAAACTTTATGTATGCAATGAAAATTGAATATACTAAAATCAAAAGAAGAAACGATATATATAAACAAACTTATAACTATTCAAAACAACATGCCTCACAGATATCATGTTTTCCATTATAAAAAATCTAGCAAATAACGCTACTTGTGTCATGGTTGGCCAACGGGTATAAATTGTGAGATCCTGACCTTTTTTTTTGGTGTTTTTGAAGCGTAGTTTATCATTTTTATTATTGTATGTTTATATGCGTTTTTTGAATGTTCGGGCTTAGAAATGTATGTGGGGTTGGATACTAGGGCCATTGGGCATTGTGGTGCCAATTTAAAAAAAAAAATTTCGTGGCCTATAAATATCTAACCCTAGATATTTTGGTGGAGATATTTTCCAAAAGTTACAACTAAGTTTATTTTTTTCAAACGAAACCTCTGCCTTCTCTCTAATTTCTCAAGGGCCCGGGGCTTGATTTTTGACCATCTGATAGCTGATCATTGCTATCTGCATTGTGGGCCACGCGTTCATCCGGATAGAATCTCATTTTGACGAGGTTCATTTTCTGAGGCGTCGAGTTTCTAACTCAATGAGGTAGGATCCTAGACCTCATGTCTTAAAAGGGTACAATGTGTAATCATATGTATTTTTACCATTTTAAAATGCATAAAAAGTTGATTTATGTTTTGAAAAGTTGTGTTTTGGTTCAAATTAATTTTTTAGTTGTTTTTGATTGGACAAACGGGTTTTGAGGCGTTTCTTTTGGTGTTTCTTTGTGGTTTTGGGCATGTGTATGTCCAAGAGTATCAAAAGGGAGTTTGAATGGTTCAAGTTTGGGGTTGGGGAGTTGATCCCGTAGCTAGGGTTTCGTTTCCGCCGCGGTTTAGTCGACTGGACTCGGTGGTGCAGTCGACTGGGTCGATAGTAGGGTGATCCAGTTGACTGGGGTTGTGATTCAATCGGCTGACCTAGGTTTGGGTTTTTTTGTATTTTTTCAGTAGCTTTTCAGTCGACTAAATTATGGGGTTCAGTCGACTAAATTATGGGGTTCAGTCGAATGAACTCCTGTTGGGGCTATTTTGGTTGTTTTAAGAGGTCGTATTGTGGCCTTGGGGGTCTGCTGTTGTTTTGTTGTCGTCCTCAGGGGTGACGAAGTTTTATTAATCGTGGTGTTCATGCATAGTTGGGTGCGGGGCGTGTTTGGGTCCGAAGTTCTTTTTCTAAAAAGGGGAATTTTGGAAAAAGATGGTGTTTTGTGAAAACATTTGTGAAAACTGTAGTGTGGAAGGTTTGGAGTTGGCCTTCGAGTTAGGTTTTATTTTGTAGATTGTTGGTCGTCCGGATGAGTGGATGACGAGTTATGTGGCATGTGATATCATGACAAGTTATGTGGCATGTGATGTCGTGCTGAGTTGTGTGGCATGTGATGTCGTTATGTGAAATGTAGTGTTGTACATGGTTTGGTGCATTTTAAAACTCTAGTTTTACTCTTGCATATTGAAGGACGAAAATGCGGTCCTCATGTATATAAAACTCTGATTTTATGTATGTGTGTGTGTGATTATCGAAGGACAGAAATGTGATCCGATAAACATTAACTTTGTTTAATGATGGATGAAAATGTGGTCCAATAACTATTAACTCTGGTTAACAATGCATAAAGAGGGATGGATATGTGGTCCGATGCATGTTAACTCTGGTTAACCATGCATGTGTGTGTGGGAAGCTGAGGGACGAAAATGTGGTCCTAAAGCTGCAAGTGGTGAGTGTTGCACGTGGTGCGTTGTGTGGGATGCATGCGTTGTGTTGTGTGGGTGGCATGTGTTGCATGGTGAGTGTTGCACGTGGTGCGCTGTGTAGGATGCATGTGTTGCGTCGTGTGGGTGGCATATGTTACTTGGTGAATGTTGCATGTGCTACGTTGTGTAGGATGCATGTGTTGCGTTGTGTGGGTGGCATGTGTTGCGTGGTGAGTGTTGCATGAGTTGCGTTGCCTGGGTTACATGTGTTGCGTATGAACCCTCATGGATTTTATTTATAGAACTATTTTTGGGGATCGTGAGAGTCGATGTATATATCTGTATTACATGTGGGGCTCGTGTGAGTTGAAAAATCTTATATCTTTTTGCTTTACATTTGACCCTGTAAAACTTGTTTTGAGGCTCGGGCGAGTCATACCATCTATATTACTCTGCTAGCATGTTTAACTTTTATTTCATGCTTGTCTAGTTTTTGCTGAGTTTTGGCTCACGGTGTAAGATTTAAAATGATTTTCAGGTGCATACGGTCACATAGGTTGATCGGGATGAGCCAGTTGGGGTGGAAGACCCGTAGTCTTCTTTTGTTTCCTTTTTAGATCATGTTTTGTTTTCTATGTTCTTGGTGTTGGGACCAAGTGTTGTAAGCCTGTTGGTGTTTATATTTAATGCATGCATGCTTTTTATCTTATGAGTGAAACATCGGGTTGGGTGTTGTTTATGATGTTTCGGGTGACCTGGAGTTTGGGGTATGACATAAATTAAATGCATCCCCATTGTAGATACCCTAATTTGACCCCACCTAATCTTATGTTGATCTAGGTGAATTCGATGATGAAAGCAATTGGAATGGTGCTTCAACACAATCCTCGAAAAATGATCCAATCTTAGTATTTGAACTTAATGATCAAAACCTTCAAACCAATGAAAACACCTTGAGCTGCCAACTCTAAAACATTGAACCGCCATGTTGGAACTTGGGGTTGCCATGTTAATTGTGACGGCCTCCATTAGAACTTCTTGGAAACCCTAGCCCAAGGCAGCGACCGCCACAGTGAACCATGGGGTCGCCAAATCCTTTGTGGCGACCGCCAGTAGAACCTCTTGGAAACTGCATTTTTAGTGGCGACCGCCATATCCATATCTGGTGACCGCCAACATCAAATGGCCTAATGTGTTCCCAAAACGTGTCAGCATTTTATTGGTTGTAGAATTCTAGAAATACCATACCCCCTGGTATGTTTTCAGGATAGAATTTTTGAGAGGAGAATTGTGAGAGAAATTCTGCCGAAGTAGTGAGAATGTATGAGCTCCGATGCCGAAACCCTGCTAAAGTATCGAGAACCAAACCTCTAATACCGAAGCTCTGAAATCCTAATTTGGATTGGAGCACATTCCGAGGATTGAATCGTGGAAGCACGTTTCCCAACTTGAGGACTCCCCAGCGATCCAGGTATTCTGTTTGGATCCCCAATTTTTCTACCTCCATTTTCTATATCTTTGGAGTGAACAGATTAATTTGGTTGTTTTATCTTACATATGCTCTTTATATTGCCTATATAATTGTTTAATTATAAGATTTCATTTGGTTTATAGTAAATGTGTTTAGTTTGATAAACTAGTTAATTCATGTTATAATTTAATTCTTAACTTGTTTAGTTTAATTGCTTCACTCACATTGCACACTTGCATTATATTTTTGTTAATTCATTAATAAGTGCTGACATAATTAGTAATACGACTAACGATATCGTTATTGTTATAATTAACGCACTTACATACATATAGTTGTAATTATCAATATTACACCCATATTCTATATTTCTTGGTTAGTGGCTATTATATTGCTGTGCAATAGTCGTTATTTACTTTTTTTTAATTTTAATGTAAGTCTTCTTTAACAATATTTTGTTTGTTTTCTTTCTTTTTCCTTTCTTTTATGCACCAAATCTTTTAATGTTAATTTAAAGCTTGTTAGTTTAATTTTCTTATATTTATTCTCTAATCAATTAGTTTAAGTTTGTTAGTTTAGTTTAATTTTCTTATTTGTTAGTTTAATTTTCTTTTTCAAATAATATTTTCAAATTGTGATAATACTATTTCCTTAATTTTTAGTTTTTTTTCTCTTTTAAAGCCTTATATTTTTGGTTTAATTTTCTTTTGTAAACTTTTCTTTTGTTTTCATTTTATTTTAACTAAAGTCTTTAAGCTTTCTTTTGTCATATTAGTACATAAAATTCTTGTTATTAATTTCATTGTTAGTAAACTCTTTTTTTGTTTTTATGCAGCTTTTATATTAGTTTAATATTTCTCTTTATTAGAAATTAATCATGTTAATGTTTACTCATGTTTTAGAATAACTTAGGATGTTTATCCATTTTAGCATTATTGTGATTTTCGTTACCTTTAGTATGTTTTCTATTCTCTTATTGGAATTACTGCATGCGGGTTTGTTCCATGTATCTTTTAATTAGACATTGCATGCCGTAGAATTTATGATTTTTCTCTTCTCATTTATTTTGATTTGGTGTTCTATATACATAAGCTATGTATTTTTTTAATTTGATTTTGGATGTTCTCTCTTCACCTTCATTTTCTGTATTTGCATGCATTTAAAAATTTTAATTAAGAACCAATGATGATTAGTAGAGGTCAACCTTATGATTGGGCAAACGGGGTGCCTAACACCTTTTTCGGTTCGTACCTTAGCCCCCGAACCTTTTTTTTCTCTGGTTAATGTTTTAAAGGTCAGTAATCATTTTTTTCTTGGTTTTTCTCAAAAATCAACTGGCGATTCTATTTTCAACAAAAAAGAATTTTTAAAATTTAGCTTTCAAGGTGTTAAGATATTTTCTAAATATCTTTTAAATTTTTTTATTTTTGGACAACAAAAAAACTCATAAATTCCAGCGCCATAGTATTTTCTGGTGATTCTGCTAAGGACTGGTTTATAAAATCAATTAAGAGAGCTAGACTTAAACACAACATTGATTTTTAATAAGAATTTCTCATTTGCATTCTCGCATACATGTGCATTGTTCTTCACACTCCTTACCTGGTCGACCCGATGCCTCGATCGTTTATTTGTTTCAGGGATTGTTGGGAAGGCAAGCAAGCCTTACCGATTGTACGCATTCATAGGTGCAGTAAAAGGGTTCGGGCGTACTGTTTGACTATGTGGTGCACCACACCAAATATGGGAGGCATATACCCGGCTCTATTCAGAAGGTAACCTGATTATTGACCAAAATCGACCATTTTACATATAGTATCTTGGAACTCTCCATTAGGTGCCTCTAATCCAATAGGATTATGTGTTTTATTAATTGCATGTTTTGTTTGCATTTGTTAGGATTACTTGTTTGGCTTAGGCTGGTTCCTTTTCCAGGTTTGACCTAGGTTTTCTGTTGTCCCTTGTTGTTTAAGTTAGTTTTCCTTTTTGGTTCTTATCCAGATTTTGCTCTTCACCTTGTTTGGCTTTCATGCCATATTTTTCTTCTCAGTGTCATGCCTGTGTTTTGTTTTAAAACCTTTAGGATAGTTATTCTCTCTTTTGGGTTCTTCCCGGGTTGTTGGCTTTATACCCCCGTTTTTGTTTAGACTCTCTTTCTTCGAACACTTGTTAGACCCGTGTGAGCTCGTTTTGTTTTTCTACCGGAGTGCTGCCCATTTTTTCTTAGAATTCTAGATCAAATTGGTCCCTTTGGCCTAGTTCTGTTTTCTTACCTAAGTGCTGCCCGTTTCTTCATTTCTCCATTTAGGTTCTTCGAATAAACTTTTCCTCTAAAATTTGGTTGATCTCCTTCTTAGCCATTATCATGGTTTTTGGGTGTCTAGTTGTTATGCTACCAATATGAGCCCGACAGGGGCATTGCTTCAGTTTCAGTAATTATCTGTTTGCGAATTGCTGTTTTGGGTATCTGAGATATTTGCTACGTGTCGTCAGAAGTCTTTGTCCGAGAAGTGTCTGATACTGGTGACTCTACTTTTGGGACCCAAGTTCTCTTCAGGTTTAAACCATTGAGCCAGGAAGATTATGGTCAACACGTGTCTAGGCTAAATTAGTGACAGGTAAACTCTACAGGGCATCTGAACAATCAGTTAAATCATTTGAAATGGCAGAGAATGAAGTGAATTTGACAGCCCTGATGAGGGCGATCACCAACATACATAGAGCTGTAGAGCAGCAAACCCAACTCAGAACCAGTGCCAAGCACAGATTCGGGTAATTCAGGCCCGTTTACCAGGTGTAAACAGACAGCCAGAGGATACAAATGAAAACAGTGAAGATTTCTCGAATGATAACCAAGGACAAAACGCACCATAAGTTACTGTGTCACCTCAAGTTCCCTGCCTGGTTGTGGTAGAAGAGGAAAACACTGCTCATCCTAGGGAGTCTGCGCTAGCAGAAAAGATTGACCACATGGAGAAAGTTTTGAGGAAGGCGAAAAGCATGGAGGAGTATATGCTAGATGTTGGGGAACTATACTTGTTCTCCGATGCCAAACTACCAAAGAAGTTCAAAATGCCTGAGATGGGGACGTTCGATGGAATAGGTGACCCTTGAATTCACTTGAGGATGTACGTTGGTACCCTTTCTCCCATGGGGATTGACGACCAATTGAAGGCTCAACTCTTCCACCGCTCTCTTTCGGGGGTAGCTCAGAGGTGGTTCCTCTCCCTAGATGTTGTTAAGACTAGAACCTGGGAAGACATAGCCACAGCCTTCATCAGCCAGTAAAGTTACAACGTCCAGCTGAACGTAACCACTTGGGAGTTAAAAACCACTTGTCAGGAAAGCCTAGAGTCGTTTGTAGACTTCCTGACCTGATGGAGAGAAAAAGCAGCCAAGATGACAAGCCAGCCGACTGAAAAGGAACAGGTGAGAATCGTGGTGAAAAATCTGCAATCCCCCTTGAAACGTTATTTGATTACACAGTCGTTCTCCATTTTTGAGCAGCTATTTGACACTAGGGTGCAAATAGAAGATGCAATTCAATCTGGGGACATTGAGAAGTCCGAACCCAATCAGAAACCGAGAAGATCCTTCTCCACCAACAATCAGAATCAATCCACCTCTACCAACATTTGTCTCTCGTACGCACGAGGTTAACATTTTGAACCCTTCATCCTTCGCCCAACATTCAAATAGTACCTAGCAATCGAGCAACAACCAACAGTCAAAGCAAAAGCTAAGGAGAGTTTTTACTCCCCTTAACATTTCATTGTCCACAGCCCTGAACCGACTTGTCGAGAAGGGGCTTATCAAGCTGTTGGATCGAATGCCTACACTAGATCCCCTACCTCTAAGGTACAATGCCTCTCAATACTGTGCGTATCACCAAGGCCATGGGCATCTAACTGACAAATGTATGAGGTTTCATTATGAGATTCAGGATATAATTAACAACAAAGTTATCCCACCACCATCTGCAGCTCCGAAACCAAACGTCACGACCAATCTGCTGCTAAATCACGCCAAACAGGCTGGGGTAAACTGTATGTCTTTGGGGAAATCAAAAGATCCTAGACAGTTTATCTGCTCAGCGTATTTACCACGCTTGTATGTTTCAACTGAAGAGGATCAGTCGTCATGTTCATTGATTATGGCTAGAAACGGTTGAGACATGATGGAAGAATGGAACGATAACGCTTTGGAAGGGTATCAAATGGTAATCCCAGCTAACCATCAGGAAGAGGAATAGTGTAATGAGGAGGATGACTGGCCATTGAACTACCTAGCACAGCCGTATGGGTTTGTCCACGAGCTAGATGGCATTACTGTAACAACCCAGCTCAAACCTTAATATTAGCGATGGATAGACAACAAGATCTTAGGTCACTGCATAAATAAGAGAAACCTTAATTGATTCCAAACCCTAATTTAACATAGAAAACCCTAAAAAGGCTAAATCCTCAAAAGGGAAGCTTAATGCTCAGAGAAGTCTCGGAATAGCCTAAATTAAGTAAATAACATAAAATATAAAGTTAAAAATAAAAAATTCTCATAATTAGGGTAAAATGACTATTTTGCCCCTTGTACAGTAAAAAGTCTTAAAAATCTAAATTTTGACATATGGACACCCAAAATAAGATAATTAGATACAATTAAATAACAAAAGATAAAATAATAATAAAAATAACAAAAATACCCCTACATGGCCGGTCACCATGGGAATTGTCCATAAAAAGTTACTTTTTGCCTTTTAAAGATAAAAATGAGAAAAATTTGTATAAATTAAGCATTATTATGACCCAAGACTTTTTATGTAATGACCATACTCGGATCTTAGTATTAGTGATGGATAGTTCACAAGGTTATAGAGCACGGACAAAGTTCAAAACCCTAACTTAACTCGAAAACTCTAAGTTTGGCCCGAAAATCCTAAAAAGTCCAAAACTCAGGTAACAAAACTTTAGCACCTGAAAAGTCTCCTAACATTCAAAATAAGGTAAATATCATAAAATAATGAGTTAAAAATCAAAATTCCTCATAAATAGGGTAAAATGACCAATTTGCCCCTAGTACAGCAAAAAGTCTTAAAAACTCAAATTTTGACACATGGATACCATAAATTAAGAATTTAAGTACAATTAAGTAATAAAAGACAAAATAACATCAAAAATGACAAAACTACCCCTTAGTGGCCAATCACCTTAGAAAGAGTGCCAAAAAGTAGCTTTTTGCTTTCTTTTTAGCTTAAAATGATGAAAAATGTATTAAATCAAATATTATGATAATCCAATACTTGTTGAACAAGTAATATGCATAATAATATAGTGTTATAAGTTAAAAAAGTAAAAAAAATTATTATTAAAGTTCATACACAACAAAATAAGTCAAAAAGTTATATATTGCCAAAATAGCTTAATTTGACTTAAAAGACTACATCTATTTAATCAATTGCTATGAAAATTATGATAATACATGAAAATACTATAGTTATCATAAACATATTAAAATAATAGGTCTTAGTAGGAAAAGACACCAAAAAGATACGTCAAATTAACTTTTAAAGTATTTTCTTTCACAATAAGGGCACAATAAGGGCATGATGAGGGATCAGATTTTTTGTCCTCCAAACAGTCCCTAGCTGTTATCCCTCCACCAAATCTGATACAACTCTCTCAAAAGTTGCACCACGTCAACTCAACCCATGGGATGTGTGAGGAAAAAAGGAAACAAAAAGTACCTTTAATTAATTATCTTGTTCCCTAGCACTTTCTATATAAACTAAGCCCAAATACCTTCTTCCCCCTTGATATTTCGGTGGCGAGAGAGGGAGAAAGACCAGATTGTGAGTGTTCTTGAGTGTCCATGGAAGTTTGAGAGAAGAAAGAAGAAGAAGAAGGGATCCAAGAAAGGGGTCTTTGGAGACCGAAGTTCCAAAAGCCAAGTTCTACTAGTTTTTCACAATCTTTTTATCTCTCAAACATGTAAGTAAAATATCTAAACCTTATGTCTAATACCCCTCAAAAGATCCCCCAACACATCCCTTTAAACACTCTAAGAATCGAGAACCGAAATCAAATCGAAAAGGTGTCATAGTTGGAAATTTGGGGTTGTTATGTTTATGGGTGATATAAGATGTTGTATATTGTTATTTCTGAGTTTGATGACTTATAAGTGTGCTAGAGCCTTGATATCAATGTCTAAAATATAAGCATGCAAAGAAATGGAACAAGAACTTGACATGGCATAAGTAGAAGTCTTGGACCCTAAGAGACTTAATTTTTGAAAACATAGATGTTTCTGTCCTGAACTTTGGAATGCCATAACTCAAAGTAGAAAATTGATCTAAGCATGTTCTTTATGTCCAGATTTATATTTTTGTGTTTTCTTTCATCCAAAGTTGGTTCAACTCATTTTCATAAGTACAACTCGAGATATTGCAATTTTACCAAAGTGTGTCATTTTCTGACCAGTCAACACTACCGACTTGGAAACCCTAGTTTAAAGTGTGATATGAACTTTGGTCAAAACATGAAAGTTGTCGATAACATGTATATCCATCTACCCACCTAAAAGGAGCACAAATTATTGAGTTTTGATAGGTCAAAACCCCTTTGAAAATCCTTGTTGAGTTTCATCCCTCAAGGGACACTTCTGTCACATATTTTTGTGTAGCCCAAAACCTCTATTTTTAGTGACCTACTCCAACAGTGGTCTACACGAACATTGTATCTAACATATCTAACTACCGGATGTACAAAAATCAAATCTTAACGCCTCGAGATGATACCCCAAAACCATTTCAAACTCTCTATCCAAAATTGGCTCTACTGAGTTTTGATGGCTGACAGAACCTATTAACTTGTTCCAAACAACTACCCTTAGATCTAAAGATAAAACCTGTAGGGGACATGTTGAACGAGAACATACTAAAAAGTGGGCTCATTTGGACTTGATCTGATACCCCAAAGCCGAGACCAACGAATTATAATTTTGGTAAAATCTTGAGAAAAATGCTGAACCGTTTTTGCTTAGGATGTTTTGTTCACCTTTTTGCCTTAGGTTTTGGCATTTGTGTAAAACATGAGAGTTGTAAAAAATATTTTTATCTAAATGGCATTTAAAAATCATAAATTGATTCTAAATTTAGATACTCCAAAACTTTGTCGGCCCTTTTAATTTAATACTTAATTTTTGGTCTTAAAAGTTGCTAAGCGTGATTTGAGTACCCTTTGCTATGAGACCCGTGTCTTTGTATGATGATCAATTTGAATTAATTGATAAGTGTTTCTAAGTGAATCTATGATGATTTAGAATTCATGTTATCATGTTGAATCATATCTTGAGAATTGTAACTTGTACTTCACATACTTGTACCGTATGCTTTACGAATTGTACCATGAACCTTGCCATGTATTGGAGGCAAAACTGCCAAGATCATTATTTTTATAAACGATTTTCGATAAAAAATTAACTGGACAGGCAAATGCTGAAACGGGCTGTAGATAAAATTTTTGACGACGAACATTCAAAAATAAACCCGTGCAACCAAAGTTAATTTAGATGAATAGCTTTTGTCGATCTAATCTCCAACTATGACTTGATTCCGAGTTGAAGCTCCAGTCAGATCTTCTACCGTATTCTTGTATGCGATCATCGAACGTAGTGTGGGCTACGATCCTCTAAAAACTTGTACCGGCAGAGCCCCGATATATTTAAGTGTTGAAAGACAAAAATAATATCATAATAATAATGATATGAAATTGTCAACCTGGTTCAGCCTACCCGCATATATATAGGGCTACAGCAGGGACCTGGGGAGTAATTATGAGTTAGACTTCCAGTGGA
>JAUMHN010349240.1:0-41532 GCA_032360265.1 Heliamphora ciliata | reverse complement strand
CATAGGAGGCTAGGTCATGCTAGCATGGATCTCCTATCTAAACTTATCAAGAAAGATTTGGTGAAAGGCTTGCCCAAAACCAAATTCATTAAAGACAAGGTTTGTGATACTTGCCAATTTGGTAAGCAAGCCAAAACGAGTTTAAAAAAAAATTAAAAATTTCTACAAATAGGCCACTACAATTAATTCATCTTGATTTATTTGGTCCTATGAATGTCCAAAGTTTTAGTAGAAAAGTATACGATTTTGTTATAGTTGATGATTTTTCAAGGTATACTTGGGTTTTACTTCTTGCATCAAAAGATGAAGTACATTTTGTATTTGCCAAACTTTGTAAAAAGCTTCAAAATGAAAAGGGTTATTCAATCTTACACATCCGTAGTGATAAAGGAGGTGAATTTAAAAATAAAGATATTAAAAACTTTTGTGATCAAATGGTATCTCTCATAATTTTTTGGCTCCTCCAATTCCTTAACAAAATGGGGTTGTAGAGAGGAAAAATCATTAATTACAAGAGATGACTCGAACTATGTTAAATTAGCACAAGTTGCCTAAGTATTTTTGGGCCGAAACAGTCAATACCGCTTATTATGTAATGAATCGAGTTTACATAAGACCTCATCTTAACAAAACTCTTTATGAACTATGGAATAGAAGAAAGCCCAACATTTCTTATTTTCATGTTTTCGGTTGCAAATATTTTGTATTGAATGAAAAAAATGATTTAGGCAAATTCGATTCCAAATCGGTTGAAGGTATATTTCTTGGTTATGCAATTAACAGCAAAGCTTATGGAGTTTATAACAAAAGAACAATGTCTCTAGTTGAGTCTATTCATGTTAAATTTGATGAAACTAATCCTTTCTCTTCCAAGCTTTCTAATGATGATGATGTAGAAATCAACAAAGGTTTGGAGGATTTACAAATCAAAGAAGATAAGGGAAAAAGCATCGAAGTCCATATTGATGATCAAGATCAAGAGGAACATAAAGTGTTGCCAAAAGAATGGAAGATTGTAAAAGATCACCATTTGGATCAAATTATTGGTGAACCATCGCAAGGGGTAACTACTCGATCTTCCTACAAAAATATTAGTAATTATCTTGAATTTTTATCTCAAGAAAAACCAAAGAATATAAATGATGCACTAGAAGATGATTCATGGATAATGGCTTTGCAAGAAGAACTTAATCAATTCGAAAGAAATGAAGTATGGAATTTAGTTCCTAGACCTAGAAATTATACCATAATTGGAACCAAATGGATTTATAGAAATAAAAAGGATGAAAATGACATTGTTGTCCGTAACAAGGTTAGGCTAATTGCACAAGATTATAATCAAGAAGAAGGAATAGATTTTGATGAGACCTATGCACCCGTAGCTAGGATAGAAGCTATACGCATGTTGCTTGCATATGCATCACATAAGAATTTCAAACTATATCAAATGGATGTAAAAAGTGCATTCCTAAATGGCTTTATCAATGAAGAAGTTTATGTTGAACAACCGTCGGGTTTTGAAAAATATCATTATCTCATTCATGTTTTCAAATTATCCAAAACATTGTATGGTTTAAAACAAGCTCCTAGAGCTTGGTATGAAAGATTAATCGGTTTCCTACCAAAAAATGGTTTTATAAGAGGCAAAATTGACACAACACTTTTCATAAAAACAAATCATGAGGATATGCTTATTATTCAAATATATGTTGATGATATTATATTTGGTGCTACTAACGAAAGCTTGTGCAAGGAGTTCTCATTGTGTATGCAAAAGGAATTCGAAATGAACATGATGGGCGAACTTACATTCTTTCTTGGACTTCAAATCAAGCAAGCCAAAAATGGAACATTTGTGAGCCAATCAAAATATATACGAGACTTGCTCAAACGGTTCAACATGGAAGATAGAAAAATTTTTGGAACACCCATGAGTCCATCAACAAAGCTTGACATCGACGAACAAAAAAAACTGGTTGACACTAAACTCTACCGAGGTATGATCGGTAGCCTTTTATATTTAACCGCTAGTAGACCGGATATTATGTTTAGTATGTGTATGTGTGCTAGATTTCAAGCATGTTCAAAAGAATCACACCTAATTGCGGTTAAAAGAATTTTGAGATATTTAATCGGTACAATAGACATAGGGTTATGGTATCCAAAATTTACTTCCTTTGAAATGGTTAGTTATTTCGATGTGGATTTTGCCGGGTGCAAAATCGATCGCAAAAGCACTAGTGGTACTTGTCATTTCTTTGGAAATTCACTTGTCTTTTGGTTCTCCAAGAAACAAAATTTCGTAACTTTATCAACTGTTGAAACCGAATATGTGGCCGCGGGTAGTTGTTGTGCCCAAATTTTATATATGAAACAACAACTCAAAGACTTTAAAATAAATTATGATGTTATACCAATCAAATGCGATAATACAAGTGCAATAAATATTTCTAAAAATCTAATATTAAATTCATGAATAAAACACATTGGGATAAGACATCATTTTCTTCGTGATCATGTACAAAAGGGAAATATTCATCTAGAATTTGTTTACAAAAATGATCAATGGGCTGATATTTTCACTAAACCACTTAATGATGATCGTTTTATCTTTATAAGAAGAGAATTGGGATTATTGCATAATCAAGAAGTGTGAAATAAATCAAAACATAAAACAAAGGGAAGTTAGTCGACTGAAGTCACAAATCTAGTCGACTGAATAGTTTTTGGAATTCATACTTGCCTCAAATTTTTCAATCCAATCGACTGATTAAGCATGCCCAGTCAATTGAAGTCCAAACTCAAGCTGACTGAAAACTAATTGGAATCTCATTTTGCCTATTTTAGAAGGTCAGTCGACTGACCATTACACTTCAGTTGACTGAAGTGTCGGGACTTAATGTCTCGCACAGATTTTTTTTTTTTTTTGGGTAATTAACTGTGACATAAAAGAAAAGAAAAAAAAAAGAATTACAAGGTTCCAAGGGGCATACCCCAGGCGATTACATGAGACATGAAAGAAAACCCACCTATAACAAAAAGGCACCCACCCCCGCTCAAAGCGGGGGGAAAACCAAGATATAAACCCACATCATATACCAAAAAAATAGCCCACCACCCGGCTATTGGCCAAAGGAGTAATAGGTCGGGCCGGAGCTCTTTTTCTTCTTCTTTTTACTGTTTCCCCCCTTATCACCTGATTTTTGCTTTAAAGAAGAGGGAGGAGAGACATCACCGCCATCATCTACTGTAAAAGGTTCTTCAACATCCCTAATTTCTAAAGAGGTTACTTGAACTGTGGAAGTAGGGGCATGCTAGCTAGAAGTTGGAGAGCTGACAACATGAGACGCATCATGACAAACATTAGCATTCTCCTTACTAAGGGCCGTTTTCCTGAATAACCTCACACAACCGAAGTGCCAAGAGCCCCGAGGAAAGGGTCGAACATGATAACAAGGGGACATCAGGGGAATCCCTATTACCAACTGCGTTGTCCTCAGGGCACGACACTTGCTGTACATTACGGTTCTGACCTTACTCAAGAGATTGGGTAGGGCCAGAATGCTGAATAACTGAGGCTCCTAGATTCCAATTTGCACCCTTCCCAACAAGGATCCATTCATCTCGACCCGTAAGGACATCATCGCCTGGGAACGGATTAGTTTGTTTGCACTTGCTGCTATCGTGACCGAAAGCATGACACTGCGAACAAATATCGGGAAAACCTTGAAACTCCACACGTATAGCGACTGGTTCCCCTTCACATCGAATGATAATTTCATGCTTCAAAGGAATAGTCACATCTATCTCGACACATACTCGAGCATAGGAAATACGTTGTTTAGATTTCGTAGCCCGATCCAAGAACAACGGCACTCCCATTACACTAGCAATTATACTTAAGCATTGAGAATTCCAGAATTCTAATGGCAAATCATGGAGCTTGACCCACACCGGAATCTTAGCCATGGCCTCCTTAGTTAACCTTAAGCAACGTTTTTTTTTGGGTGATTATTAAGCAACGTTTCCACCGTTTAAGAATAAGGAGCTTACCTGAGAAGTGCCAAGGGCCCCTTTCTAACACACTTTTCATAGCCTCCCTACTCGAATATTTGAAGAAGTAAAAACCTTTGTCATTACCAAATACTTCAGTTAAACCATTTGGACTCCATAAGGTCCTGGCTGTTGTCTTGACCAACGCAAAGTCCAAATTGGCATCCAGGAAGTAACCTACGAGGCACGACTCCCACTCTTTATCATCAATCAATTCACTACCAATCTCAATTGAAGCATCCTGCTCATGGTTCCCTACTGCAACATACTCAAGACAGGTACTAGAGGAGCTGCGATTCGTTAACAATGATGCCCAGTTCCTAGCTAGCGGCGGGTGAGGCTTTTTATTAAACACTGTATGAGCAGGCTTATGCACACCTCCATCTCTGTCGATACCCAAATGTACATTGCCAAAACTACTACCCAGCCGACCTCTTCCTACTTGGGTGCCACGGCCATGGAGGCCACCACGGTTCCCAAGCCTAGATACCGTTTCAGAAATAGAAGAAAAAACTAGAGGATTCCCGAACGCCTGCCTATGCTTAATCACCTCAGAAGACCTATCAGAGTTGCCAATCATCATATCCCTATCACACGGATCCATACCATAGGATTCCAAAAGGTTTGTACCCGGAGAAGGAATTACCTGCGCTGTGTGCTTGCCATGAAGATGAGCTTCAATATTAGCAATACGTCCCGAATTGAGAGGGCTAAGGCCGCACCTTGCACGGTTTAACGCCTCTTACGCAACCTTCTCAAAATGACCAAGTGGTTCGACGTCCCCAACCAGAACAGGAGACGGTGCCATTACCATTTCTGAAGCGCGATTCCCCACCGAAGACGAAACCCTTGCTGGGTTGAGCCGAGGAGGAGGAGCCCTACTAGGGTCCTCTGCTGTAACATTTAGCATCCCAAAATTCCCCTGCTTACGATTTGGAGAAGCCCTGTTAGATTCCTGCCCTATAATAACTGGAGCAGGCAAAGGCAAAACCCTAACTCGTAAATCATCACTCATAGGCAAATCCATCCTTGTATCCATAGATTCAAGAACCTTAAATTGATTTGGGCTCTTAATCTCAGACTCAAGTTCAGTAGCAGAGGGAGAAAGCTGCTGAAGATCCATCGCAACAGGGAGAACCCTCGGTTGCGCCATTCGCACACACAATCGCACACGTGATAGATTTTCTTTGTTCCTCACTCACTCTCAGTTCACTTTCTCTCTTTTTGTTTCTCTCTCTTTCTCTCTTTTTATTCCTTTCAACCATAAACCCTCATTCTCATCATCTCATCTCTCTTCACATCAACCTATCCTAGCAATTTTTTTTGACCCATCAAAACCCTAGGTTTTCGAACATCTTTAGGCTTGGTATGAAACCCTAGGTTTTTGAACATCCTAAGGTTTAATCTCCTATTTACATCATGCCGCCTAGAACAAATGGAGGAAAGGAAAAATCTATTGCTTAGGACGAACCCTCATATGAAAATGAAAAATGGTTCTCAACAAGGAAAGCAAAAACTCTATACAAAAACCATCTTTGTTCCCTTGAACTGATATTCGGTAAGTTTTTCCATATGGATTTCATGAATACATATTTCCCCCATATATGTCGTCTCTTTTCAAATATAGGTTGGGGTTCATTTTTATTCTATCAACCAAAAGGCATATTCCCCCAACATATTCTGTTGTTTATATTCCCCCAACACATTCGGTTATTCTATGCAAATCTCATCAAAGAACCTAAAACACGGCCTAATGATCCTCACACTCGTCTTTACACTTATTATGTCTACGGAAAACACTATTGATTCACCGATCGAGACATTGCCCATCTTTTTGGTATAGGTAAAGGCAATTTTGTTTGCCCTCGACCTTCATCCAGTTGGATTACGGAGCAAGACTTTACTCCTCAAGAATTCCTGCCCATGGTTATGACTAAACCGGTTGCAAATTTCAATTTCACAACCAAATACTCTCTACTCACTCTCATGGCCGAAATAGTTCATTTAATCATAACCTACAACATCCTTCCCCGTAGTGGTTCCAGAACCTACATCTCGTTTCTAGATTGCTTCATCATGTGGTGTGTTTTCACTGGCAAACGCCTTGATATTCCTTCTCTTATGTGCATGTGGATGTTTGCTAAAAAGAGTTCCACTCGCCACACTTTACCATATGGTGCTCATCTTACTCCTCTTTTTGAGTCCTTTGGTTTCTCTCCCTCTCCATCCAATTTTTTCCCACCAAAACCAATCGACTTCATCACTGCTAAATCCTTAAAACTGATGGGCTACTATCTACGCAGTGACAATTGGGTTCCTAAAATTACATAAGAACAAGAGGAAGAACCGGAAGAACCACCTGTGGCTCCGACTAGTGACGGGGATGAGAACGCTAGCTATCGCGCTTCACCCACCACTCTTACTCAGACGGATCCTCCTCTAGATCGCTCCACCCAATCTTTCCTAAAGGGGCTAGTGAGATCTTTCACAAAAGAAATTAAAGGAGAATTCAAGAAAGTACACAAACGCCTAACTCGCATAGAAGATGCTCTCGGCATTCCACCCTATCACATTTCTTCCCCTGATGATGATGGTTCTAGTGGGCTTGTGACACATCTGGAGGTGATGACGAGGCAGCCGATACCGCCACATTTGATGACGATGACTCCTCCGGCTCTCTAGCCTTTTGATTATGATAAAAAGAGGGAGAAGGCAAAATAGTAGCTTGTGTGCTTCAAATCTTTGAATGTACTCAAATTTAAAACTTTTGATTTTGATCAAGTGAATGTATTTATGTTCAAACTATGAATCAAGTGGATGTATTACTTTTTGATCTATATATATATATATGCATGATTTGGATATTCAAACTTTGAATGCATGACTTATCATTGAATGGATAAATGTTAAATGTGCATGATATTTTTTACATTGCTCTTAAAGATCAAATCAAAAATGTTAGGTCTTCAAAATATGCTATTCCATGATAACATGTAACCCTACATATTGTGAGGGAGAGTATTATATAGCTTTACTACATTATTTTGCTCCTTGTTTTGTCATTATTAATAAGGGAGAGATTGCTGGCCTAAACAAGATTTCAACAATCATTTTTGATGATAACAAACCAGGATGTTTAATTGTACAAATTGAGAATATTTTCAGGAAATCATTACAAGCACAAGAACCACAAGCCATAACACATTTAAATCAAAATCATCTTGTAAACAAGACTATGGAGAAAAGAACTTGAAGACTAAGTTTTTGAGTCTTTCATTTGTATTGCAATATAGGATCAATGTAAGATCACTATCTTTGAATATATCATTTGAAACTCATAGGAAATCAAAATTGATCTAAAATAACTCCTGACAAAATATTTTTAAGAAACCTAGAGTCATGCATGTTATTCTTGAAATGATAAAACATATTGAGAAATTTTCTAAAATGACTTGAAGAGACTAATAATCATAATTAATCATTTTCTCAATCAAGTTAACAAGATCAGTCAACAAAAAACATTTTGTTAAAAGTCAAAAACTGTACCAAAACAGGTTCAGTCAGCTGGATCCATTGATCAGTCGACTGAAGGGACCCAAAACGTGTTTAGTCGACTGGACTTGATGCCTCAGTCGACTGAAAACCTTCTGATGTTTGAGGTTTTCTTTGATTAAGCACCTCAGTCGACTGGATTACCATATCAGTCGACTGATATGTTTTGAAATTCAAATTTAAGTGTATAACGGCTAGTTTGACTTGAGGTATTAAAATATATTTTTCTCTACAATGGCTAACTCGATTTTTTGGCTATAAAAAGCGCTCATTATCATAACTAAAAGACACCAAGGAGTTCTCTAACATCATACTCTCTCATTACTCATTCCTGTGCATTCAAATTTCTCTTTCTTATTCATATTTAAGAGAAACACTTAGAAAATCTCTTTTGAGCTTCATTTGATATATTTCTTGAAAGTGAATTAGTGTACTATAGTATTGTACTTACTTGCTCATTGAAGGAGCCCACTCTTGTATGCATTCTTCATCAAATTATTGTTAAAGCTTGATCATAGCCCTGTTCGAGTGAGGGAATATCACTTGGGTTTAAGAGCTTGTACGCACTTGGTGTAAAGGCTTCTCCGCCTTGTGAAGGAGAGAGGCATCTCTGCCTATAAGGAGGGACTAGTGAAAATTCTCAAGCGTGTTGCTAGAGGCAAGGACATAGGCCAGTGCGCTGAACCTTGTAAAAATCTCGATTTTATTCTCTCTAACCTTCAAACTCTCTATATTTATATTTATTTGAATATTTGCTTATCCACATAAGATCAAGAGAATATATATTGCATGTTTTAAATTGAATATTTTGAAAAAAAAATTTTAAATATCCAATTCACCCCCCTCTTGGGATCACATTAGACTCTCATAGTTGAGGCTGCTTAGTGAGGAGATTGTTTAAAGTTCCCACTGCCTTTCGACTTAAAGCATCGGCTACAATATTTTCTTTCCCAGTGTGGCACTGGATATTGATGTCGTAATCTTTCATTAGCTCCAACCAATGTCTTTGTCTCAAGATCAACTCATTTCGTGTGAAAATATAATTCAAACTCTTGTGATCGATGTATACATCACACGAAACTTTATAAAAATAATGCCGTTAGATTTTGAGTGCGAAGATGAGGGCTGCCGGTTCAAGGTTATGAGTTGGATAATTCTTCTCGACTGACTTTATCGCAAGGCGTAAGCGATGACCTTTTCATGTTGCATAAGAACGCATCTCAATCCTTGTTTTGACGCGTCGCTATAGATGGCGAATCCTAGTACTCCTTCTAGTAGAGTGAGGACGGCTGTTGTCATTAACCTTTTCTTCAATTATTGGAATCTTAGTTCTCTTCTTTCATTTCAGATGAAGGGTTCCCCTTTTTGAGTCATCTCTATTAGTGGCACGGTGATCTTTGACAAGTCTTACACAAAGCGACGATAGTATCCAGCAAGGCCTAAGAAACTCCTTATCTCAGTTATCATTGTAGGTATCGGTCATTTCACAACCGCTTCTATCATTTGTGGGTCCACTAAGATGCCTTCACTTTCAATTACATGTCCCAAGAATAAGACTTCCTACAACCAAAATTCTCACTTCTTCAACTTAGCATGAAGCTTGTGGCCCTTTAATGTTTGTAACACCTTTCGTAAGTGCCTCGTATGTTCCTCCTCACTCTTGGAGTAAATTAGGATGTCATCAATGAATATGATTACGAACTTGTCCAAGAATTCTTTAAAAACTCTATTTATAAGGTTAATAAAGGTAGCTGGTGCACTCGTCACTCCAAAAGGCATGACAAAAATTCCTAATGCCCGTATCGTGTTCAAAAAGCCATCTTCTATGTGTCTTCCTTTTTCACCTTCAGTTGATGATATTCGGATCGCAAGTCGATCTACGAGAAAACACGTGCTCCTTGTTGTTGGTCAAATAAGTCGTCAATTTGTGGTTAGGGATACCTATTTTTAATCGTGACCCTGTTGAGCTCTCGATAATCTATACACAACCTCATTGTTTCGTCTTTCTTTTCCACAAATAAAACATGGTCTCCCTAAGGTGACGTACTTAGTTTAATGAAGCCTTTGTCTAACAATTCTTGCAATTTGTCTTTCAATTCATTCAACTCAGCTGGGGCCATACAATATGGGGTTTTTGAGATGGGTTGGGTTTCAGCCGCAACTTCTATGGAGAATTTGTTTTCCTTGTGGTATTCCAGTTAATTTTTAAGGGAAGGCTTCAGAGAACTTTCGTATTACTGGAATATTCACTAGATTTGGACATTCTAATACACTCTTTATCACACAACAGAGGTATCCTTGACAACCTTTCTAAAGGAGTTGTTAGGCATGGTTCATTAGTAGCAAAGGTGGAGACGAAGAATGATTAAGTGTTTAAATTTGTGAAAGAATGAAAACTTGATCATGATAATGAGGTGTGATGATAATTATATGCTCGATTATGCATAAAAATAATTATTGTGGGTTGATTAAAAGAGCCTTCAGGTATTGAAATAAAATTTAAAAACTATATGTATTTTCCTTTTCTTGGAGTGCTGTCCAGCGAGGGATTGATCGATCGGTCTCTAGACGGATCGATCAGTCTGTGACAGAGAACAACTTAAAGTCAGAATTAAAGCTTTCCAAACTCATTTTTTTCATCTCCTTCTCTCTTTAAACTAAAACCCTAGCTTGTTGATCTTGTTTTTGAGTGCTCTTTGAGCTCCTTTTGCTCCATTGTTGGCTCTTTCTTACTCATCTCTTGGTTGGACACTCGTTGGAGGTTAGAGATATGCATTGAGAGATTCTATTCTACCATTCGGTTGGTGATTTGCTTGGTTGGAGCTTGCTGGAGGCTTGTTTCTTGTGGATTTATCATCTAAGAGGTAGGATCTATGAGTATCTATAAAAATTTATTAGATATGAGTTGTATATTTAGCTTATACATGAAAAACATGAAAAATCTATATTTTTGAAACCCTAGATTTGGGTTTGGTATTAAAACATGTTAAAACTCGTATTTTTGGATGATATTATCATTTGACAATTGTAATTTTGTGATATGAAAAGTTAGGGTTTGATTTGGGTTAAAATTATGAAATTTGGCACGGTTTTGGGTTGTTGGACCTGAATGATGAAATTGGTTGAATTTTTAATAAATTGGGGCTTGAACCAACCCATTGATAAGTTAATTTCATAAATCTTAGGAATGAGTGAAAATGGTGTAGTGTTGGGTTGAGAAATTTGAATAAATTTCATGAATTGTGGACGTGAATAATGGTAAGAGATATGGAAATTGATTGTATTTTACTATGTTAATTCAAATATAAGAATGATAAAGATATTTGAATTGTTGATAATTGAAACCTTAATGGTGTTGGGTTTGGCGAGAGAAATCGGAATGACGGTTGGACTCGCGTTAGTTTAAATGTGAATGATTTAATTAAGGTACCGTGCGTATGGTTTGGATAAATAAGGTTGGGCTTGAGTAGCTTCTCAGTGAAAGACCAAAAACTTACGCAATGTAAGGTAGGCCCTTCCTTTGGGTTAATTCCCGTAAAAGTATGCTCTTGGGTGGCCTACTCATCAATGTTTTCAAGAGAAAACAAAAATGTGTGCTCTCCGTGTTGGGCTATACAATGGGTATTTATTCATTGGGTCTCGCGTGGCCCGGTTGTAATAAATACGCATGGGTCTATAGGCACCGTCCGACCTTGGAACTTAATTAAATCAACGAATGAAATCAGGCTTGTAAAACCATATGATGTACTTGATGAATGAGATACTTTGGGAATCTAGATAATGGTTGTATTGTGAAAAATGAAATAAAATGAAATGAGAATTGGAAGTCGTGATAACCGTGTTGGAGTTGACATGACGGCATTAAAGAACTAAACATGGTGTGTGTTGGTTTTGATAAGAAAAGAAAACCGATTATGTGAATGAGAATTTACTAGAAAAGTGAACTTGGTTTTGGGTTTAAACTTGTTTTGCATTCACATAATCATCCTCGCATGTCATGCATTTATTCATATTTAGTCTATTTTCTATGAGCCTCGGCTTCTATTGTTTAAAACATTTCAGATGATAGTGGAAAGAAAGTGATCGACTAAGGAGTTGGTCGTTGAGACTATTTTTTAGATCCTTTGTTAGAGTAATATTCTTTTGTAGAAAGATCTTTTGGGAAAATTGAATCTTGTAAATGTAATCTTTTGATAGATTGATCGCATATAATTGGGTCCATTGGTACCGTTCTGCAAGGCCTTAAGGTTATGTACTTATGAATTGTATCTATGTGAGGCGATCAGGTACTTTTAGCTGGGCTTGTGATGTATCCCATGGGAGATTTATGTATGAAATCATTAGGTATTCGATGTCCGGAGATGTTTAAAGATATTTTCATATTCTTTCCTTTGCATATTAGTATGATAATTCATTGGAAATACTTGCTGAAGAGTATGGTTGGAGTGTGGGAAGATGGAGTTAAAAAACATGGTTTGAAAAAAGATCCAGGATTGGGCCGCTTGATAGACTGATCGATCAGTCTATTAGGCGGTCAATCACTGCTCTCGATTTCTCAGGTTTTAGGAAAAACTACGGCAGCCAATGAAAGACCGATTGATCGGTTTCAAGACCAATCGATCTGTCTGCTTGTTGGAGCAATTTTTTGTATTTGGTTCTTTTAAAACCTTTTCTTTGGGGCTTAGTTTTCTTGTCTCAAATGGTTTATTTAAAGAATTTTTGTGAGGTTTTTGAGCTTAAAACCTTTTTCTAAAGAAAACCTTCTTTTGGTTGGTTAGTTATGGTTGATTCACGCGCATTGGAGTTGAGGCCGTGACAGATTGGTATTAGAGCTCTAGGTTTAAATACCTAGGAACTATAGGAATGGTTGATCCATTGCATGAGGGTTTGCATTGATGTGTGACATTCATGCATTGGTGTGATTACATGAAATATCTACAGATTGATTGATGTTTGCATGATATGTGGTACTTAGGTGTCGAGGTTGGATCTTGGGGATGACATGTCTTGCCCTTGGGAATTCGGTCGACTAGTTCGGGGTTCGAGTTAGAAAGGCGTTTGGCCAACGCCCATTCTAATGAGAAATCCAAACGAGTTACCTAGATTGGTGTGTCATTCCTAAGGGTTCTCGGTATGTGAATACGTGTTGATGTGATGTGACTCGATCATGATCTATGTGTTTACATGGTTTTAGAATGTTAAGTCGAATCTTATTAGATGAGTTTTATTTATGCCTATAGGGTTAGGGTGAGGTTGTAGTCGAGGTCGCGGTATGGGTTATAGAAGTGCGACCCGAATTTCGTTGATTAATGCAAGAGTAGATTCATGAGTTGGTGTTGGCCTTAGTTAGTTGCCCGTTGTGTTTTCATATTATCGTGGTTTTATCCCAGTGCTATTTGTGTTGTTTAACAGTTGGTGTATGTTTTGTTTTCCCTAGCTTGTTTTTTTTGGTTTCTAGTTGCTGTACTTTAGTGTTGGTAGTTTGGGGTTCCC
This sequence comes from Heliamphora ciliata, assembly GCA_032360265.1. Classification (NCBI taxonomy): domain Eukaryota; kingdom Viridiplantae; phylum Streptophyta; class Magnoliopsida; order Ericales; family Sarraceniaceae; genus Heliamphora; species Heliamphora ciliata. The sequence goes on along the minus strand of JAUMHN010349240.1, from coordinate 28,434 downwards.
TCCCTTGGTTTAACTTTTTTTTTTCTTATTTGTTGCTCTCAGCTATGTTTAAAGTCTTCCCCCTGTGGCTTTTGCAGGGGCCTGGGTGTGTACATTTTTGGGTGGGTGTGTTTATCATGTGGTCTCAATTTTGGTAAATTTCTTCAGGCCTAGTCTGTTGGCTGTACATAGTCCTTCAGATTTCTACCCCAAATTTTGCTCCAAAATTCTGTTTCGTTTGTCAGTAAATTCTGATTTACATCCCTGGTCTCTCCCTTTTGTTTGTGGCTGAAGTGGCTTTCTGTGGTTTACTGATGGTTTCAGTTTGAAGTGGTCTTCGGTGGTAGAGGTGTTGCTGTTTTGAGTGTAGCGGATTCGTGGTGGGGTGTTCAGTTAGCCTTCTTTGGTTGTATGTTTTTCATGTTGGTCTTCAGGGGTTTGGCCTATCTTTTATATGGTTATATCAGTGGCTTCTCTTTTGTTTATTAGTTGTTGTTAGCTGTCTAGTTATGGCTAAGCCTAAAGCCATTTTTTTTATGCTTTTGATTTTTGCTTTTGGTGGTGTTTGTAAGGTCTGGGGTATGCCCCTTGTATTTTGTTCCTTTTTTTCTTTTATGCTATAGTCAATTACCCAAAAAAAAATGGGTTAGCTGTTGTAGAGATTTTCTTGTGGAGTAATACTATCGGGAGGTGAGTTGTATTACTAGTGACCTTGTGATTAGGTGTGATAGGGTGTTTGAGACACCTCAGAGACCATTTGTTATGATTGGGTTATGGGATGGTGATGATATCTCTCTGTTGATAGTCTTGTGTACATGGTTTTGGGCGCGTTGAAGATTGTATACGTCATGAGCCATGCTATGTCTTGAGCCGTATACTCGAGAATGGGGTATAGAGGGCATAGTGGATGGGAACGTAATAATCATTGGCTAAACATATTATGAAATTTTTGGACATAAATGATTTTTGGGGTATCCCTTGTCCTGTGTGAGTGTTGTTGATAGTTATAGTGATGCCTTGTTGCTTTGAAAGCCTATTTAATAACTCTTATTTTCTTTCCTTAGCGTGATGCTAAACCATGTTCCTTATTGAGATTCGATAGTTGAGTTATGAGAGTGTAAGCTCATAGATGTGCTGAGTGGGTTAACCATGAAGTGATAGATAGGTTAGAATGTGTTTTGGTTTTGGTTACGATTCTAGTGTGTAACGTGTATAGATCCTTTGGAAATTTCACGGGAGTAAAGGTTTTTGGTTTTGATGGTTATCCTTATGGATAGGAGATCGTGCTCGAAAATTGTGTTTAATGAGTACAAAGATGTGTGCCTGGATGAAGTTGAGATGCGGGTAGTGTCAGATCATTTCACGTGACAACGTAGTTGCTTTGGTGTTTTCTTTACGAGTGATAGGTGTACGAAACTTGAGGAGTCCACGACAGATGTTGTTGATGTAGCTAGCTCAGTTATTTTGGAATGGTGCATCGATGGGAGTAATCTCCCTCAAGGGGATGGTGGTTGTCCGTGTCCTGATCTAAGGCATAGATATGGTTGTGTTGTCTTACCCCTAGAAGTGAAGCATGGAGTAGTAAAGGATGATCAATGTACCTCAGTGGTTTGAGTGGCTTATGGTTGGCATGTGAAAATCACTGGATTTAAATTGTATACCATCGTCCTGGTGCACGAACGTTAGAGTGTTGATGACGTTTGATTAGTCGTGGGAGTGATGGGTAACTCTGGATGAAAAGTCTTAATTTTGGTCTTTCTCGACTAAACGCGTTACGTATTGTTGTGTGGGTTTGCCTAAGCAGTGAGTTTGAGACTGTAGCATGACTGTTGTTTACCTATTGGGAGTCAGGCTAGTATGGCGCAACCTTGTGAGGTGAAGCCTCGGTATAATGTGAATGTGTAGTGTTATGCCTTTGTGTATACTCGGTGATGAGTTTGTTGACGTGCGAGACGCGTTGTTTAGAGTATAAGGAAGTTAGTGGTATCCGATGTATACAAGTGGGGTCTGAGTTGGAGAACCAAGAGTGACGAGTGGTATAATCATCGTGATTGGGGTCGACAACATTTGGGTTGTGATATTCAACGTCATTTTGAGGATAGGTGGATAGTGTTATCCTGAACCAAACATTTACTAGTTACCCTAGAACATGGTGGTGTTGAGTGGGAGTCGCTGGTTGACTCTTTTAATTCCTCTAAAGAGAGAGCTACCTTGTAGATGACTATCATGTTTGAGTTGTTTTATCCTTGTTGAATGTGAATGACGAAAACTTTTGATTGATTTTTAGTTAACAATTTTCTGAGAAGGTTGAAATCGCCATGAACCTTTTACCCTTTTTTGTGGTCCTTTGGGTTATGCCTTGTGGACATCGTATGAGAATAGGACTAGTTCCTCATAACTTTTTGGCAAAGATTTGTTTGCTCTACCCTGAGAATATGAATGTTCGGGTTGTGTTCCCTGATATATCGGGTTGGTAAACCTAGAGCGCCTACGTCTGCAACGGTAGATCGAAGATTGCTTGATAGTTATGTAAGACATATTCTGATTAGTACGAGAATGGTGATGTCCTTAGCTCTTATCGAGTAAGTTTCTTGTTGAGTTTTCTATGGCCGACCTGTTCACATTGTGAGTCCCCGATCGTCCTTTATGAGTTTGGGCTTGTGTTCGATTTGGTGTTTCAAAATGTTTAGCTCTTTTGGAGTTGGTGTTTGATTGCCCGCTCGTGCCAGAGATGCAAGTAGTGTGCAAATGAGTTTAAAGTTATTAAGAGAATGTGGTAGAGATGTGATTCACAAAGAATTTGAATTTGAAAAGCCTTCATCGACGTGCCCTCTTTAAGGAAAATCACCAAAGATCCCCTCATGTAATGACAAAAACATGCAAGGAAATCAAGCTTAATAAGAATACTAAGATTAAGTTTTCTTTAGAACTGTGCCCTGGACTTAACCCACTTCAAAGATCTTAGAATGAATCCCTCAAGAAAATAAACTAAGAATTCAAAAATTTTAAAAAAATAGCTAAGGATGCTATCTTAGGAAATCCCAGTGTCACGAAAAGAAAAGACGAGATAATGACCACAAATTCAAATTAAAAACTTGCTTAAGAAACAGCCGAAAATGATTCTCCTGTAGATCATGCAAAGAGACCACGGTTTGAGACACACAAAAAAAAAGGACAACAATAACCAAAGGCAAGGAAAGTGTAGCCCTAGTCTCGGGAGATGGCCAAAACAAGGAAGAAGTAATCGTAATACCTTTAGTTACTCCTCACGTATTTACATATAAGTTGACCCAATCCGATGCAATCCTTTTATACAGCCTCGCTTTGCTAAGAAAATGATAAGAACACTGGAACTTTTAGAAGCATAATGTATTGATATCCCAACTTACGAATGGAGAGTAGCCTGTCCCAGGAAATAGATACTACGATGTGAGCTTTAGTAATGTTGTTTATTATTCGAGCTCGAAGACTTCTTAAAGTAGGATCGTTGAGAATATTCCTAATGCATCTCATATAACATCTTTCAAAGAACTTCACAGATAAAAAAGTCAAACCTTAGTTACTAGATAAATACATAAAGGAAAGCTAATTCACCATTACGTTGAACCTTCCCAGATTTTAGAGAATGGGACCCGTAGCTTGTCGTTCGCCCAGATTCATGATGTCTTCCACATGTTGATGCCAAGAAAATATGTCGCCAACACAACTCATGTCCCAACACAATCACCTGTGTTGATAAGCCAAAACCTCAGTTACGAAAAGTGATCGATATGCATTTTGGACTGTTAAGAAAAGCAACTTCGTGACAAGATCATTTCACTTGTCGAAGTATGGTGGGATAACCACTCCGGAGGTGAAGCTACGTGGAAAAAGGAGATCGACATGAGACGCAAATATTCGGAACTATTCACATATATAAGGTACGACATCCCTTAACCTAACCTAAGTCAAGTTTGGAAGATCAAACTTCCTAAAGGTGGGGAGGATGTGACACTCGGTACTTAAATAAAAGAAATAGTAAATAACAATTGAATTATGAGAAGATCCAAAATATAATTCCTAACAAAATCTTATATTTAATTTTAAAATTAAAGTCCAAAACCTTACATCTATTAAAAATTTTAGGTAATCAAAAAATCGTAATAACAAAATATTATATAGTTAGAAAATTTTCATACAAATTTTGATTTTACGATAATTCATAAAATAATATTAAAAGTTTATCTCGAATTTTTTAGGTTTTTCCAAATTAAAAATTTTACATAAAAAATTTCACAATGTATAAAAACTCTACAAACCAAACGCATGTCAAGCTAGTTACATGTAACCTAACACGTTGATAACCAAGTTCTTTTACCATAATAAGTAAAATTTTAAATTTAAGTAACTAATGAGGGATTTTTAAACGTTATTCCCAACCTACATAAAAGCGTGTTTAACAACCACGCTGTAATAGAAAATGTTTTTGCTAAACCTTTAAGCCTAACCTCCGCACAATGTTGTAGAATAGAAAACGATATGAAAACATTTTAAAGAAACATGTTATCTGGTTTAATACATAAAACATTTTTAGTAAATACATTTTTAATTGGTTTCAAATAAAGCGTGTTTATTAAACATAATTTTAGAGTTTGGAGAGAAAATGTGGTTAGCAAACCCACTTTTCATTTAAATTTAGTTTTATTAAAAGCGTGTTTAGTAAATACGTTTTCATTTTAAATTTAGTTCATTTAAAGTGTATTTAGCAAGCACGCTTTCCGTTTAAATTTAATTTCATTGAAAGTGTGTTTGCTAAACACGCTTTTATTTTAAATTTAATTTCACTGAAAGCCTGTTTAGGAAAACGCTTTCCTTTTAAATTTTTAGGGTAAATTTACATTGACCAATCTATAATTTTCTCTAAAAATATAAAAAATCTTATAAAAAGTTTTATATTCTTTTTAATAAACTTGCTAAACACGCTTTCTTTATAAGCCTCCTACTCACCATATTAAAAACGTATTTGCTAACAACACTTTCTTTACAAGTCTAACCTACTTTGTTTTTTAATCATTTTGAGGAGAGAAAGAGGGAATTTTTTTGCTACTTTAAAGCTCTATAAATTGTTTATATACATAAATAAAATGGTTAAGCTTGAGTAATTATTTGTATTTTTTTATATAAAAACTTGTCATAAATAAGTAAAAACTTATAAAAATAAAAAATGTGTTAGCTAAAAAATATATAAGCAAAGATTAATGAGATTTTATGTAAACGATTTTAAAAACGGAACTCCGTATGTGAAAGAAATACCGTTTGGGGAAAACTTTCAGTTTTTTTTTTCTATTTTTAGTTTTTTAAAAGATTTTTTTTATTATTTTCAAAAAATGTAAAAAATAAAAAATCAAATTAATCAAATGATTTTGCTATTCATAGCCCTATGAATGGTGGATAATAGGAAAAAAGTGTATAAATATCTGTGCAAAGTGTATTGATATTTATGAATGTGGTGGGCCTCACTTAAAAAATTATATTAATATTAGAATTTTTTTGTCTACACTAACTTATTATCCACCGTCCAATGAGCGGTGGTTAGCATGACTCGTAATCAAAATGTAAAGAAAAAAAATCATTACAATTGAAAATAAGTAATATACATTTTTGTGATTGATTTATTTTATTTTTAAATATTTTCAATTTTTTTAATTTTTAAGTTAAACTATTATTTTTTCATTCTTCTTGATGACAATAATAAATAAATATCTATGACTAATTTTTAGTTAATTATTTTTATTTTAATTAAAAAAATTTATCTCACCCTGGTCATTTCTCGAGTTCTCTACTACCTTTATTTTTGTTGATAAGACAAAGGGCTCGTTTGGACTACATTTTGTAAATTTAACTTATTTTTGTTTTTTTTTTATTTTTTTATATTTTGATTAAAATCTTTTACTTTTCTAAATTGTCTCAATAAGATGAATAAAAAAAGTAGAAGAAATTATGAAAAGAGGAAAACAATTCACTAAAGATAAAAAATAAGCAACATAAAATTTGACTAATTAGCTAATTTTTGTACTTTTTAAATTTTTTTACAATTTTTATTAAAAAAATATTTTTTTGAATTGTCGTGATTAGAGAAGTTAACTGTACATTGTTTTGAAAAAATCTATAGTTAGAACAATATGAATATTTTTGAAAATTATATTTACGATAAATGGAGATTTTGATTTTATTATTGCTTGTTAAATAGACTTTATGAAAAGTATTTTCAATTTTAAATTTTAAATTTTAAATGTTAAATTTATTTTGAAAATATTCAATTTTTGAAAATTACTGTTTGGATCTTTCAGCCCTAAAGTTTTAAGACTTAAAATATCAAATATTGTTCTTCATCATAATTGTCATGATTAAAAATAATTTATGATTTTTTATAATTTTTTGTGGTAATATAAATTAAAAGCTAAAAAAATAATTTGTTGTATTGAAAGCGTTTAGTTGTTGTACTAAAAGCGATTTTGCTAAATACACTTTATTATTTAATTATTCCAGCCGCATCAAGTTTTGGAAGCTAACTTCGAAGTTGTTTATTGGCAAATCTATCGATCACTCGATTCAGAGTTATACATGAATGTTTAAGAGTGTAAATTTATCTTTTCAACGTATTAAATAACATTGAAAATGGAGGTCTGTACAGATCATGGTGACCTCACAAAGTTGGCTGCTCGCTGATTATCCAATGGATTAATGCACCTTCAAGTTTAATTTTTAAATAAATGTAACAACACACACGTGAGCTGGACTTATAAACACAACTTTCGTGCTCAAACACATAAGTAATACATCATTCGAATTAAAGGTACGACACAATACAACGCACACTTTAATGACAGAATGCAAACATCCCGTTCATACCCGCACATCATGTGATATCCAAACTAACCCATACTAGAATATACCCGCACATCATGTACTTCCATCATCGTTCGACATTTCAATATTCGATTGGTAGGTAGCATCCATGCTCTAATTGTGTTACAATGAAGCGTCGTGCAGTAAGCCTTCTTCTGCTCGCTCCCTCGCTGTCTGTTCACAATTGAACCTGTGTAACCACATCTGCATGCGATTAACTTCTTCACAAAAATGATGCAAAGCTATCTGCAACTATTAACTAGTATTAGTGGGCATGTTCTTCCCTAGTTGTCGTGGGATTCGAACACTAGCTGCTCGGCAGTCATGCACAAGGACATCTGATTACGTAATCTGATATTGCAACTCAGATTGCATGGTATGTCCACTGTTCGTACTATAGCAGAGGTTAGGATCTAGAGGGAAGACAAAGTTTTCATCACCAACCAACCTATGACCCATAGCAACGAAGAGGTATGTGATGACCCGGTACAGACCCTAGTTGTGATAACCTGGTTAATAATGACCCATGTAAAGATCCAACTCAAATCCTAAGTGTTAGTGATGAATAGTCTATGAGACCATAGAACACAGAAAAGGTTCAAAACCCTAACTCGAATCGAAAATCCTAAGTTCGGCCCAAAAATCCTAAAAAGGTCCAAAACTCAAGTAACAAAATCTTGGCACCCAGAGAGTCTCCTAACATTCTAAATGAAGTAAATATAATGAAATAATGAATTAAAAATAAAAAATCCTCATAAAATAGGGTAAAATAGCCATTTTGCCCTTAGTACAGTAAAAAGTCTTTAAAATCTAAAATTTGACACATGGATACACCTAAATCAAGAATTTAAGTACAATTAAGTAGCAAAGGACAAAATAACATCAAAAATGTCAAAAATACCCCTTAGTGGGTGACCACTTTGGGAAGTGTGCCAAATAGTAGCTTTTTTCTTTCTTTTCAGCTTAAAATGATGAGAAATGTATTAAATTAAGCTTTATGATGACTCAATACTTGTTGGACAAGTAATATACATAATAATATTGTGTTATAGGTCAACAAAAGTAAACAAATCATTATTGAAGTTCATACACAACAAAATAAGTCAAAAAGTCATATATTGTCAAAATAGCTTAATTTGACTTAAATGACTACATCTATTTAATCAATTGATATGAAAACTATGATAATACATGAGAATACTATATTTATCATAAACATACTAAACTAATAAGTCTCAGTAGAAAAAGACACCAAAAAGATATATCAAATTAACTTTTAATGCATTTTCTTGCAAAAAGGGCACGCAAATCAATACAAAACCCCTTGATTGATGTGGGGTCAGGTTTTTGTCCCCCAAATAGACCCCTAGCTGTATTTATCTTCTCCATATCTGATTTTTAGCCTTCAAAACTTAAACTCTCCCAAATCATCTCAAATCTCATTTAATAAAAAGAAGAAAAAGGTCCTTTAAGAGTATTTTATGTCCCCCTTGTGTCCCCTAGCCTTTGCCTATATAAACCAAGCCAAACACCCACTCCTTCCCTTCATATTTTCGTGCTAGTGAGGGATAGAAACCAGATCTCCTTGCCCTTGAGTGATATGGTGAGTTTAAGGGAGAAAAACGAAGAAGAAGGAAGGAATCAAAGAGGTTTTCAAAAGCTAAGTCCAAATCCATTCTCCACCCTCCTTTGAGCTCACAAATAAGTAAGTAAAACCTCTAAATCTTGTGTCTAATAGCCCTCAAAATATCCACCAACACATTTCTTTAAACACTCTAAGAATCGAGAACCGAAATCAAATCGAAAAGGCGTCGTAGTTGGAAATTAGGTGCTGTTATGTTTATGAATGATATGAGATGTTGTGTGTTGTTATCTTTGAGTTTGATGACCTCTAAGTGTGCTGGAGCCTTGATATTAAAGTCTAAGACACAAGCATGCAAAGAAATGGAACAAAAATTCGGCATGACATAAATAGAAGACTTGAACCCTAAGAGGCTTAATTTTTTAGAACTTTGATGCTTCTGCCCTGAGATTTGAAACGCCATAACTCAATGTAAAAAATTGATCTAAGCATATTGTTTATGTCCAGATTTTGATTTTGATTTTATATTTAATCCAAAGTTGGTTTCAACTCAGTTTCATAACCAAAACTCAAGATATTGCAATTTTACCAAAAGTGTTTTATTTTTCGACCTGTCAACACTACAAACATAGAAACCCTAGTTTAACGTGAGATCCAAACTTTGGTCAAAACATGAAAGTTGTAGATAACGTGTATATATATCTACCCACCAAAAATGAGTATAAACAATTGAGTTTTTATAGATTAAAATCCCTTTGAAAGTCTCTATTGAGTTTCAGCCCTCAAGAGACATTTCTGTCACACATTGTTGTATAGCCGAAAACCCCTATTTTTAGTGACCTATTTCACAAGTGGTCTACATGAACAGTGTATCTAACATATTGAAGTACTTTTTGCCCAAAAATTAGTTCTTAAAGCCTCGGGATGATATTCCAAAATCGTTTAAAACCCTCTGTCCAAAACCGGCACTGCTAAGTTTTGGCGGCTGACAGAACCTACTTTTCAAAATGGCCAAAACGTCTAAATTGTTTCAAACAACTACCCTTAACTCTAAACTTGCAAATTGTAGGGGACTTGTTGAAATAGAACATAGTAAAAAATGGACTCATTTGGACTTGAAATGATACCCCAAAATCGAGACCAACAAAAGCATAATTTTGGTAAAATCTTGAGAAAAGTGCTGAACCGTTTTTTGCTTAAGATGAATTGTTCACCCAATTGCCTTAGGATTTGGCCTTAGTGTTAAACATGAGAGTTGTAGAAAATATTTTTATCTAAATGGTGTATAAACATCATAGTTTGATTCCATGTCTAGATACCCTAAAACTTTGTCGGCCCTTTTAATTTAATACTTGACTTTTAGCCTTAAAATTTGCTAAGTGTGTGTGTGAGTACCTTGTTGTGAAACCTGAGTTTTTGTATGATGATTGATATGAATTAGTCGATTAATATTTTTAAGTGAATGTATGGCGATTTAGAACCCATGCTATCATATTTGAATCATATCTGGAGAATTGTAGCTTATGCTTCACATACTTGTACGTTATGCTTTGCGCGTTATACCTTGAATCTTGTCACGTTAATGCCATGCTATAAATTGTTACACTTGAGATCAATGGTACACATCATGACCATTGTCATTTGCATCCTAGCATATTAGAGTCCGTCTATGCAAACCGTTGTTGAGATGGGCTGTAGTGAAATTGTCGTTCTTAATTCTAAGTTTAGGGCGTCCCTGGTTGCCATTTTCGAAAATATTTTGGGATGTATTTTCCTTGTACACCCTGGGTGCGTTCTCGGTGTTACAGATTTGGTTTATACACCCTTGGTGCTTCCCCGGTGTTTGAAATGGTTTATAGATATTGTTGGGCACCATGGGTTTGTCGCTAGCATTCTGATTTTGATAGCTTGGACTTTGGGTAATTTCGGAGAGAGCCCAATTATAGCGGTCTTAAATCCATCATCTTGGTACTTTGTATAATGTGAATGTCTCTTGAATTCTCTTAGACTTTGGGTTGACATCAACGAAGGCATCACGCATCTTAAGGTGGGAATTGTCGGCCCGGATAAGGGTGGCTGATAATTGGTTGGCCCGCCCCCACGCCGTTACCATTGAGTAAAACAGCTATGGTATGAAGGCAAGTGACGTGGTTACTATTCACAACGAGGCGCGATGATGGCATTGGTGATCAAATACCCGTGAAAGTCTACTGTGGTAATTCTCGGTGTGGAATTCCTGTTATAATCTGGGTGCATGTTGGGTTGGGTATCTGCATTTCATACACGGCATCTCATATGCACATGTTTATTGACTTATCTGGTACCCTGTCATAAATTTGTCTGTCTACTTGATAATAAACTGTACTTGGTGTTATATAATATGTATTGTAGTGAGTTTTGTGCCATGAGATTAGTTAGAAGCTTAGAGTGTTTTGATTTTAGGCCTTGGCTCATGGCATTCGTGCCACAGGTAAGGAAGAGTTCTTAGAGAAAGTCATCCTAGAGGGAGAAGAAGAGTTTGAAGAATAGGGTGAGTTCCAAGAGCACATGGACCCCGCTGATGCATTCTGAAGAATTGAAACCTCTACTTTTGTTCTTATATTCTGTTCTCTCATGCTTAGTGTAATTTTTGAAATTTCTGAGTGAAATTGTATTATTAAGTACTTTTGATTGGTTCAGAACTCCCCTATGATGTAATAACTAATGTATGTAAATATGAATGAATGGCTAGAATATCCCTTTATTTATATTTATGTATGTCCCGACGTGCCCGGGGGAAGGGGCGTCACAGTTGGTATCAGAGCTTAAGTTTAGTGAACCTTTAGGCCTTGGGTTATGGGAAACCATGCATTCTGTCGCATTGGAGCTCTATAGGATGCATTGTATTAATAATAATTATCATCTATACATTATACAAACTAAAATCTTCTATGCCTAAGTCTTATAGTGAGTCGTGTTAGGACAATACCGGGTTCGGGAACAACAAAGAATCTACATGCAAAAGACGAGTAAGAGCATCGAGAGAAAAAATCAGAGATTCATGCAACAAGTTACCTTATTTTAAGGGGGCAAACAGGAGTACGCACTGGGAGAAATTTTACATATCACCTCGAGAGACACCGTTAGAACCCCGCGACTTCATCCTTAAAGTCATTTTCTCATTTACCCCAGGCCTTGGTGTAAACTTTTTGAAGTTCTTTTGTATGTCCTTCCTTCTTATATCATCAGTCCTCAATGGAACCGTCAAGTGTCATTCGTCGGCAACTCTTATGCACCCAAGTCCTGTTGACAACCCTATTCGAAATTCAATCCTAGAAAGTACCCTTGTCTTTAAGTTTTCATGCTTCGATAATGACCAATATTCGCATTTGATTCTCCTCCGATTCAAGTCATCATTCTTGACCTAACTCTTCTCTTGTAGAACTCGATATCAATTCTTTGTTAAGTACCCATTCTAAACATTCGACATTGATAAAATTTTCTGCCATCGCTCAATTCTCTCGATCATGAAATCACAATCTGTTGTAGTGATTTTGTGAATTCTTCGTACACTCTTGAAATCTCTACCAGGGAAGTAGACTTGGATACTTAAATTAGTAAGTTAGGCGGACGTAACTTTAGGGCAAATATCTAGTTTGGCTATCCCTTTTGCTCAAACATCTCTTTTATCATAATCTAATTGTACTAGACTAGTTTCGGGAACACTTGTTTAAAGTATTGTTCATTGTCCTCTTTTTGTTTCTCCTACCTTTGAACCCCAAATGACCACTCAATCTGTGTCAACGGTAATTGCCTTAACCGTGACCATTTAACCTCATCCAACCTATCTTTGAACCACATGGGTTCCACCCTAAGACGTTCTAACCCCGCGCATATTTTTGACTGTCGACCTTCAAAATCTTGCCCCATTGATCTCTTAGTAACAACGATCATCAGGATATTGCGTCATTAGGGCTTAACGCTTTCATGGGAAACTGAGATGATGCACGAAAACCTCTTAACACCTCTTCATGCGTGAAGTAGATCTCTTCTTAGTGTCACGGCTTAGAATATCTGTCAATGTCCGCGTTTAACAAAGTCTTGAAGATCAAGACTCCCGTTTTCAAGAATGGTTAAGTAAGAGCTTATTCAACTAACTATATCTGTTCAAAGGCTCTGATAAATAAGACTAGGCCATCAGCAATATAAAGTTAAAAACAACTGCTTCACACCAAAGGATTCGCGACACCACCATATGGCACAATTCAAACTTTCTCAGACTAGTTCGTAGCTAACTCACCCCTCTGATAAATCGAGAAGCAAAAGATTCATACTGGTAGTAAGAAAGTGAAAAAACGACAAATAGCCTTGAACTCACGATAACCTTAGTACGCTAACAAAGGAGGTACGTCTATATACATCGATATTCACGCCAGCCTTCCCTTCGAAGTGTTAGAGTCTGGATTTTTACCATTACTATCAAAGAACGAAGAACCTTGATCACAACAATGAATGTTTGAAACCTGATAAAGAATTAATCACCAAGTCATAATGGGTAACACGACTAGGTATTTACCACAACCATATCTTTTTTCATGTTCGTTTTACCATAGAATGACCAACCGTCTAAGAAAACGATCTAGTTATTGGAAGAGACATTCAAACCCAACGTTCTAGCATGTCAATAACAAACAGTAGAGGCCAAGAGGAATGGAGTAACCTTTGGAAGAACTAGAGAGAAAATGAAAGCATATGATTACAGATTTCGTCATCAGGATTATTAAGGCCACTCCATAAGAGTTACACAGACCGAGTTGTTCACATGGTGGGTTCTTAAGTATCGGTTTGTATTTGTTTGGCGTCTAGACTGTGTAACTCTTATGGAGTGGTATTCGATTTCTATTGTGGTATTGGTGTAAGTCGCAAGAAAGTTGCTTTCGAAAGCCTTTTGTGATGTGACCCGTTAGAGTAAGTTTGTTTAGATTGGTGAATAAATGTTGTTGGTATAGAGAAGAAATTTTTTTATGGGAACGCATGAACTCTATGCATGAGGAGTTGAAGGGTGATAGAATTTTATTATTTTTGGTGGAGTTGTGTAGCAGCTTAGTGTGAGTACGTTGGAGGAATAAGTGTTTGGATAAGAAGAGTGGAAGCATAAGTAAGACTATACGAATTCATGGGTATGATTTTTGTAATTGACCTTGAGTGAATCGAGTGTCTTGGTAGAATGTGGATAAGATGAAATAATTAAATTGCAAAAATGGTTCTTGGTTCGATTGTGTGGCAAAAAATGTGTAAAGGGATTGAGTGATAATCAGGAGTTAATACTGTTCAGTTAAAGGATTGTAGGGTGGATGGTACGTACGTGAAGAAAATATGTGACGAAGTTATGATTGGATTCATATGGGTAAGCATATACCTGGGAAGTGTTTAGTCTATGTGGTATGTTTAGCCCTAGTGATTCATTATGTTCAAGTGGCAGTATTATTCTTGATGGTCGCAAGGCTAGAGTAGTTCAACACAAAGTGGCGATGTGATTTCGAGTTAATAGTCATTAGTCGATCGGGAAGTAGTCTTCGATGTACGTTTGAATGTGGAAGTGAGCTAGTTTTCAGTAAAGTGACAGTCTTTCTAGACAGAAGTAGAGAGTGTTTAAAATTAGTTTCAATAATGGGCTAGTTTAGAGACATATGATCACTTATGGAAGTTGGGCTCGATGAAAGCTGTGTTTTGGAGCCAATGTATTCTCAAAGATAGACTGGGGTCATAATACCACAAATTGAAAGTGTGGGAGTCAGATATACCCAAGACTGCCTTTAGTACTCGTTACGAACATTATGAATTTGTGGTGATACTTTTCGGGTTAATAAATGTACCTGTTGTATTTATGGACCTGCTGGATCGAGTGTTCAGAAGCTTTTTAGACTAATTTGTAATTATGTTGATAAACGATATTCGGTTATATTCTCAGAGTGAAGAGGAACATAGGAAACAATTGAAGATTCTTTGTAGGTCCTGAGAAAGCACAAGTTGTATGTAAAACTTGGTAAGTGTGAGTTTTAGTTGGACCGAGTAATGTTTTTAGATCATGTTATATTTGGAAAAGAAATTCAAGTGGACCCAACGGAAGTAGAAGCAGTAGTTAATGAGAAAAGGCCAACTAACGTGACAGAGATACGAACTTTTTGGGACCAGCTGGTTATATGACATAATCCTTGAAAATTAGGTAGTAATCATTTTAAGATATTAGTAGGGCAAGACAACCTTTACTCTAAGTACTGAACATATGGGCCCCGCCTTATCCACACCCTCAATAATAATAATAAAAAAACAACTCAAGTAAACAAGGACACAATTTTGGAGAACGAGAAGGCACAATGATAGTAATTTATCCTCAACCTTCCATGCGATGAAATACGGGGCGAAATTTCGGGGATGAAATTTGTTTAAGGGGGTAATTTGTAACGACCCGGTACAGACCCTAGTTGTGATAACCCGATTAATAACGACCCATGTAAAGACCCAGCTCAAACCTTAAGTGTTAGTGATGGATAGTCCACGAAACCATAGAACACAGAAGAGGTTGAAAACCCTAAGTTCAGCTCGGAAACCCTAAAAAGGTCCAAAACTCAGGCAACAAAATTTTAGCACCCGGAGAGTCTCCTAACATTCTAAATGAAGTAAATATCATGAAATAATAAATCAAAAATCAAAAATCCTCATAAAATAGGATAAAATGACCATTTTGCCCCTAGTACAGCAAAAAGTCTTAAAAATCTAAATTTTGACACATGGATACACCTAAATCAAGAATTTAAGTACAATTAAGTAGTAAAAAACAAAATAACATCTAAATTACCAAAAATACCCCTTAGTGGACGACCACCTTGGGAAGTGTGCCAAAAGGTAGCTTTTTGCTTTCTTTTTAGCTTAAAATGATGAGAAATGTATTAAATTAAACTTTATGATGACCCAATACTTGTTGAACAAGTAATATACATAATAATATTGTGTTATAGGTCAACAAAAGCAAACAAATCATTATTGAAGTTCATGCACAATAAAATAAGTCAAAAGTCATATATTGCCAAAATAGCTTAATTTGACTTAAAAGACTACATCTATTTAATCAATTGATATGAAAACTATGATAATACATGAGAATACTATATTTATCATAAACATACTAAAATAATAAGTCTCAGTAGGAAAAGAAACGAAAAAGATATATCAAATTAACTTTTAACGCATTTTCTTGCAAAAAAAGTGCACGCAAACTAATGCAAAATCCATTGATTGATGTGGGGTCAGATTTTTGTCCCCCAAACAGCCCCTTAGCTGTATTTATCGCCCCCATATCTGATTTTTAGCCCTCAAAACTTAAACTCTCCCAAATCATCTCAAATCTCATTTAATAAAAGAAGAAAAAGGTCCTTTAAGAGCACTTTATGTCCCCCTTGTGTCCCCTAGTCTTTGCCTATATAAACCAAGCCAAACACCCACTCCTTCCCTTCATATTTTCGTGCTAGTGAGGGAGAGAAACCAGACCTCCTTGCCCTTAAGTGATATGGTGAGTTAGAGGGAGAAAAAGGAAAAAGAAGGAAGGAATCAAAAAAGTTTTTGAAAGCTAAGTCCAAATTCATCCTCCACCCTCCGTTGAGCTCTCAAATAAGTAACTAAAACTTCTAAACCTTGTGTCTAATATTTCTCAAAATATTTCCCAACACATCCCTTTAAACACTCTAAGAATCGGGAACCGAAATCAAATCGAAAAGGCGTCGTAGTTGGAAATTAGGGGCTGTTATGTTTATGAATTATATGAGATGTTGTTGTGTGTTGTTTTGAGTTTGATAACCTCTAAGTGTGCTGGAGCCTTGATATTAAAGTCTAAGATACAAGCATGTAAAGAAATAGAACAAAAGCTTGGCATGACATAAATAGAAGACTTGAACCCTAAGAAGCTTAATTTTTGAGAACTTTGATGTTTCTGCCATGAGCTTTGAAATGCCATAACTCAATGTAAAACATTTTCTTTATTTTCAAATTTATTTTTTTGTGTTATCTTTTATCCAAAATTGGTTTCAACTCATTTTCATAACCAGAACTCAAGTTATTGCAATTTTACCAAAGTGTGCCATTTTCCAACCAATCAGTACTACCGACTTAAAAACCCTAGTTTAAAGTGGGATACGAACTTTGGTCAAAACATGAAAGTTGTATATAACATGTATATATATCTACCCACCTAAAATGAGCACAAACGACTGAGTTTTGATAGGTGAAAATCCCTTTGAAAATCTCTGTTGAGTTTCAGCTCTCAAGGGACACTTCTATCACATATTTTTGTGTAGCTCAAAACTCCTATTTTCAGTGACCTATTCTAGAAGGGGTATACATGAACAGTGTAGCTAACATATTGAAGTATTTTCTGTCAAAAAATGAAACCTTAAAGCCTGGGGATGTTATCCCAAAACCGTTTCAAACCCTCTGTCCAAAATCGGCTCTGCTGAGTTTTGGTGGCTAACAGAACCTACTTTTTAAAATGGCCAAAAAGTCTAACTTGTTTCAAACAACTACCCTTAACTCTAAATATAAAACATGTAGGGGACTTGTTGAAATAGAACATACTGAAAAATGGTCTCATTTGGACTTCAAATGATACCCAAAACCGAGACCAATAGAAGCATAATTTTGGTAAAATCTTGAGAAAAGTGCTGAACCGTTTTTTGCTTAAGATGAATTGTTCACCCAATTACCTTAGGATTTGGCCTTGGTGTTAAACATGAGATTTGTAGAAAATATTTTTATCTAAATGGTGTATAAAAATCATAGCTTGATTCCATGTCTAGATATCCCAAAACCTTGTCGGCCCTTTTAATTTAATACTTGACTTTTGACCTTAAAATTTGCTAAGTGTATGTGTGAGTACCTTGTTGTGAGACCTGAGTTTTTGTATGATGATTGCTTTGAATTAGTCGATTAATGTTTCTAAGTAAATGTATGGTGATTTAGAAACTATGCTATCATATTTGAATCATATCTTGAGAAATCTAGCTTATGCTTCACATACTTGTACCTTATGTTTTGCGCGTTATACCTTTAATCTTGTCATGTGAAGAGTCGGAGTGTTACAAGGTCGCGCACTATATATGTCAACACCATGTTCATATATGTTGTATTGGCTGGATTGGCTAGAGATATATGTATCTCAATCACAACAGTTGCTATTTATAGGAGACTTCAACGGGGAGTGACCGGAGAACGGATTGCTAGCGTTGCCACGTTATTTGTAGTCATGACGATTGTCATTGAATAGTCATGCCTATGGTCCTGCACCTTATTGACTATTCACATCAATATCAGGATGGTTGGGCAGTCATGCTCGTTAGGAATCCCTCTAATCTAACGTCTGATAGTATGTGGATCTCACCTGCTTAGATAAAGAGTCACGTCAATAGTGAACCTTACTGACACATTCATATTGTCTGGATTTTTAAGTAGAGCAGATTCTTTAATATCTAGATTTTTAATATTCTCTTTCTACAATTTCTTGCATTTGTTTTCTTGTATCAACAAGAAATACAAATATATAACGTAATGTAATGATCCTTTTGGTGAGATTGAATAGTATATATAATCAAAATGCTATAAATGAGGAAGTTATTACAAGCACATACTGTTATTACAAGCACCAAGTTCGATCAGTACAATCGGCAGCATATCATTTCCATATCGACCTATCGTGGCCTGTTAGGGCATGTCTACCGTGCCCTGTTTGCTGACAAATACCACAATGATTCGACATTAGTTGTTTTGACAAGTACATCTCATTGTGGATTCGGCTATTCTGCGGACGTCTTGGCTTTGTAGGCTTTATACGGTTTGAGTTTGCGATAACCACTGGGAAGTTTGGCGTCGACCAATAATCTTCATGTGGCATTAGTTATAATTTTGTTTGCCAAACTTGCAATTATGTTGATATTGAATACTCGGGTGCAATAAAAAATAAGGCATCTACTCCTAGATTAGCGAGAACAGAAAACATGTGCGAACAAAGGTAGTGGTAAATCTCATATTTACTACAATCACATGTTCTATTATGTATGTAAACTACGTGGCGGTTTCGATCTCTTCCTTGGTGAACTACCGTCACTACCTCGTACACCCATTGGCTCCTATTAATTTAAAGCAATCGATATGTAAATTACATTATTATAACTTTATACGTCTTCAACAAATATAATTGAAATAGGATTTACCTGTTAAATGGTATCAAGTCATGCTGATTGCATATCTCCTGATTGCGAATGATCTTTTCTTGCACAGAATTCAGATATACATTTTTATTCCAGTGCATGTTCTCAGCACGACTCCTCATTCTATCCAAATACTTAACCAGTCGATGGAAAGTTGTTTCCACACAAGCAGTGATGAGCATATTCTGAGCTCCTTTCAATACGCCATTGAAACCCTCGGCATGATTCATGTTCGTCACCCCTTAACGAGCACCACCATCATGGGAAAGAGTCCATTTCACAGCGTCTATATGGGTTAGCCATCTCCACGCTGGCTCGTTCAAACTTTTTATCTCCTTCATCTTCATGTTGAACTTTCACTTTTGATGTTCCGTGGCAGCGGCCCAAACTAAGGATTTGAGTGGCTAGTTCTTGAACTTCTCATTGAAGTTACTTTATATGTGCTGGATATGTGACGCTCCGTTCTCCGGACACATCGGGACATACATAAATATAAATAAAGGAATATTTTAGCAATTCATTCATATTTACATACCTTAAATATTACATCATAAAGGAGTTTGAACTAATTAAAAGTACATAACGATTACAGTTTTACCAAGAATTTTCAACTATTACAAGAGTTGCAGAGAAACTAAACAAAAGAACAAAAATAGAGGTCTCGAATCCTCAGAATGCATCAGTGGGATCCATATGCTCTTGGAACTCACCCTGCTCTTCAAATTCTCCTTCTACCTCTGGGACGACTTCCTCCAAGTACTCTTCCTCACATGTGGCACGAATGCCATGAGCTAAAGCCCAGTAGAAAACACTATAAACTTTCTAACCAATCTCACGACACAAAATTTACCACAACGCATGCCCAAAAAAAAACCTTAAGCACGCTTTAAAGTCAAGAAGACAGGCAAATTTATAATAGGGTAGTAGATAAATCAATAAACATGCGTATGGGATGTCGTATATGCAATGAAAATACCCAACCCAACATACATCTAGATCATAACAGGAATTTCACATCGAAAAATTCTAAGGGACAGACTTTATGGATAAATTACACACTAAAGCCATCACTACTCCTTGTTATGAATAGTAAATCCTTCGGCCGGCTGCATGCCACAACTATTTTATTGTGAAATTTGCAACAGCGTGAGGTTTGGGTTGAACCTAAACGCTTCCACCTTAAGAAGCATGATACCTTCGCACCAATGTCAACTCCAAAGTCCAAACTACCAATAATAACATGCCATCAAAATTAGAATGCTAGCGACGAACCCATTGTACCTAACAATATCTATGATAAACCATTTCAAACTCCGGGGATGCACCCAGGGTGTATAAACTAAATCTGTAACACTAGGGACGCACCCAGGGTGTATAAGGGGAATACATCCCAAAACATTTATAAAAAGGGCAACTAGGGATGCCTTGAACTTAGAACCAAGAAGGACAATTCAATACAGCCCATCCCAACAACGATTTACACAGATGGACTCCAATATACCATGATGCAAGTGACAATGCCCATGATGTATAATATGGATCTTAAGTGCAACTATTTATAGCATGACATCAACTAGCATGGCAATGTTCATGGTACAACTATATGATGCGTAAGTTCAATTCTCAAGATACAATTCAAACTTGATGGCATGAGTTCTAATTATCGTACATTCACTTAAAAACATTAATCAACTAATTCAAATCAATCAAAACACAAACTCGGGTCTCACAACAAAAGGTACTCAAACATACATATAGCAACATTAAGGCCAACTTCGAGTATTAAATTAAAAGGGTCGACAGGGTTTTGGGGTATATAGATTTAAAATCAAGTTATGATTTTTAAACACCATTTAGATAAAAATATTTTTTATAACTCTTATGTTTAACACTAAGGCTAAAATTGAAGGCAAATGGGTGAATAAAACATTCTAAGCGAAAACGGTTCATCACCTTCCTCAAAATTTTATCGAAATTACATCTCTATTGGTCTCAATTTTGGGGCATCAAATCAAGTCTAAATGAGCCCATTTTTGGATATGGTCTAGTTTAATAGGTTCCCTACAAGTCTATTGAAGGGTGCTAGGGGTGGTTGTTTGAGACAAGTTGGAGATATAAGTCATTTTATAAAATAGGTTCTATCAGCCGCCAAACCCTCAACAGAACCGGTTTTGGATAGAGAGTTTGAAACGGATTTGAGGAACTTTCTTGAGGCATCTAGGTCTGATTTTTAGATAAAAAGTAGTTCAATATGTCACCTACAATATTCATGTAGTCTAGTTTTGGAGTAGGTAACTAAAAATATGAGTTTTTGGCTATACAAAAATATGTGATAGAAGTGTTCTTTAATGACTGAGCCACAACAGAGAGTTTCAACGGGGTTTGACCTATCAAACCTTAATAGTTTGTGCTCATTTTTTTAGTAGTTAGATATAAATGGTATCTACAACTTTTATGTTTTGGCCAAAGCTCGTATCTCATTGTAAACTAAGGTTTGTAGGTCGGTATTGTTGACTGGTCTAAAAATGACACACTTTAGTTGAATTGCAATATCTTGAGTTCTACTTACTCAAATGAGTTAAAACTAACATTAGACGAAAGATAACATAAAAATCTAAATCTAGACATAAAGAACATGCTTAGATCAATTGTTTACGTAGAGTTATGGAGTTCCAAAGCTCAGGGAAGAAACATTCAAGTACTAAAAAATCAGGTCTTTATATGTTCAAGTCTTCTACTTATGATATGTCAAGGTTTTGTCCCATTTATTTGCATGCTTGTGTTTTAGACATAGATATCAGGATTTTGGAACACTTATAAGTCATCAAACTCAAAAATAACAATACACAACCACATCTCATATCATTCAAAAACATAACAGCCCATAGTTCTCAACTACAATACCTTTTTGGTTTTTTTTTATTCTTAATTTTTGAAGTGTTTAAAAAGATGAGCTGAGAATATTTTAAGTGATATCAGACATAAAGTTTAGAGATTTTAATTACTTGTTTAGAGGCTCAAATGGTGGTAAGATGGAAGGACATAGCTTTGAAGAACTATCCTTGGTTTCTTAGCTCCTTTCTTCCTTCTTTCTTTTTCTTTCTTCTCTCAACTCACCCAAGCTTTTTAAGAACACTTAAAATCTAGTTCTTTCCCTTGGACGAAAGTCATAGAGGGAAGGAGTGGTGTTTGGTTTGGTTTTATAGGAAAAGGTGTAAGGGAACAAAATAATAACTTTTAAGTCCTTTTTTTTTCATTCCACATGGGTGTTGTGACTTGGTGAAATTTTTAAGAGATACATTTCAGATTTTTGCATGTGGGAAGTCAGCTAGGTTCAGTTTTGGAGACAAAAATCTGATTTTACATCAATCTTAGGGTTTTATCTCGATTTCTAGGTCATTTTGTGTAAGAAAATGCCTTAAAAATTAATTTTGTATATCTTTTTGGCGTCTTTATCTACTAAAACTTATTATTTTAGTAAGTTTATAATAAATTTAGTATTTTCATGAATTATTATAATTTTTATAGCAATTGATTAAATAAGTATATGGCTTTAAGTCAAATTAAACTAGTTGGCAAGATATGGCTTTTTAACTTATTTTAGAGTGTATGAATTTTAATAATGATTTGTTTGCTTTTGTTAGACTATAATACCATATAATTATGTATATTAGTTGTTCAATAAGTTTTGGATCATCATAATATTTGATTTGACACTTTTATCATCTTTTTAAGCTTAAAAAAAAGCAAAAGGCTACTTTTTGGCACAATTTCCAAAGTGGCCAGCCACTAAGGGGTATTTTTGTTATTTTTAATGTTATTTTATTTTTTACTACTTAATTGTATTTAAATTCTTGATTTACAATGTTCATGTGTCAAAATTTAAAATTTTAAGACTTTTTAGTGTACTAGAGGCAAAATGGTAATTTTACCCTAATTTTGAAATTTTTTTATTTTAAACCTAATATTTCATATTATTTACTTAATTTAGAATGTTGGGAGTCTTCTCTGATTATTAGGATTTTGCCTCTTGAGTATTAAGACTGTTTTTAGGAATTTCAGATCGAATTATGATTTCGGGCTGAGTTAAGGTTTTTATCCTTCTAGCGACCTAAGATCTCGTCGGCTAACCGTCGCTAATAGTATGGTTTGGGCTGGGTATTTACACGGGTCATTACCAACCGGGTTGTTATAACTAGGGTCAGAACCAGGTCGTTACAGATATAGTACCTATGATACCCTACTGGTCTAACAGTTAGGTTCTCCCAGTACTGGGCAATAGCATTTTTATGGGGACGTGGCGATCAAAGAGCAAAGTGACCCCTTTCTTGTCGAGAACAATATGCTTCTTAAGGTTGATGATAAACCAGGACCAACTCTCATCATCTCCTCATCTACAATAGAGAAGGCCAGCGGAAACATCTTCATATCTGTAGTGACTCCGGTCGCGATAAGCATTTTCCCTTTATACTTGCCGTACAAATGGATGCCATTTATGCATATGATAGGTGGGCAGTGTCTGAACCCATCAATGGACGGCTTGAATGCCCAGAACACATAGTTCAATGCCGTCACGTTGGCGTTCGATGGGTAGATTAAGTTCTATTCCACGACAGCGCCAAAATTATACGTCTGCAACGCATTCATATATTTAAGCAACTTACAGTAGGACTCATCCCTATTTCCAAACACCATCTTGACCACTTTTGTTCTCGCTAACCATGCCTTCTTGTACAATATTTGTGTCGTATATTAAAAATTAAAAATTTTATTTAGTTTTAGTATTTTATTTTATTTTAATAAAATTATTTTTTCATTTTATGATAATTTTAATGAGTAATTGATGTAATATCATTTCTTTAATATTATACATGGTTGTCCTTTATTCTGTACAATATTTAATATAGTATGTAGAATACGGCTTGCACACAGAAGACCAGATTATAGGTTCTTACAGAATATAAGTTTTTATTCACAGTTTACATGGAATTAGATAAACCTTCGGTACGACTGTAGCATAAAATTTTAGTAAGCATGTATTGATTACGGATAACAAATAATAGTATCGTTTATTGTTCCGACTCTCTGTATTAGTGCACTTTGTGTGTATTATTGAACATGATCACATTGGGATAATTAATTTTATACTGGCTATATAAATTAATTCACACTCCAAGGTTATTATGAGTACTTATGTTTTTAATTCTGAAATAATTATTATTTGCGTATATTTAATATTCGTTGTTTTGACTCATTAAAAGGTGCGATCTTTTATGGATCAATAGTCCCGGTGAGTTGAATAGTGGTATTAATTATATGGTGAATATTAATAATTGACGAAATCTACGTCCCGAATATTCGGGATTGACGATACCCCATTAAAGAAGTTTATAAGTTTTGACCGAACCAAACCCTACAGGTGGATTTAATTATCCGTCCGGCAAATACGTTAAGCAGAAGGACTTAAGAAATTTTAAGAAACCGATTAAATTAAATTATTAGTAATTAAATTTAATTAGCGGGTATCGAGAATCTTAACGTGGGGAGATGAGTTAAGAATTTAATAACAAGAGCTCGAATAATCGATTTTGAGAATATGGCTAGAAATGCAATTACGAGGTATGAATTATAATTTATGTTTTTATGAAATTGCCTCAAGGGTAGGCGAATTTTCATAATTGCAATACAAGCCTAAGTCATATTTACTTCGCAGATCTCCGCTGTAACCCTATATATATGCGGTTATGCTAAACATAAATCATAAGTCGTTTTTTTTTTTGGGTAATAAATTGTAACATAAAAGAAAAAAATATATACATGTTTCCAAGGGGCATACCCCAGCTAGTTACATCACTTACCAACATAACAAAAAAATAAAAACTAACAACAACTACGACACCTAATCCCGCCAAACGGCAGGGATACATAACTAGAAAGCAAAACCATGCATACCCTGCATGGATGTGAGACAACAAAATAACGAACTCGCCCAAGCACAACCCGCATGGGTAGGACGCCACCCAAAAGCTAACTCAGTTGGCTAAAGCCATGCCTATACACCCAAAATTACTGAAAATAGAAGCCAAAGCTAACTTTCCAATATTGAACAAGCTATGATTATTGAAAACTCTTAATTCTTGCTGAAGATCGGGTCCTCGATAGGGTCACAAGTTCCAGAATTCAGGTAAAAAAAGGAGAGAGCAACATCCAGCAAGAGCATCGAGAGGATAGCCGGCACCTATAACCCAGACTGCTCAGAGATCAAAATTGGTTCTCAGCAGTGCCAAGAAGGCATCCAAACCCCACAAGCGAGGGAAGCTAAAGAAACAAATTCTCTATGCAAGAGAATCTTTGCTCGAAAAAACATCGAGCCTATCTTCGCATCAAAGTGAGTAGAAATTGAACACCTCTCCAACAATGTAAAGATCCAATGAGACTACTGAGCACCAAAACAAATTTCATTAGCTCAAGAAACCAACAAAGCATCTAACAATAAACCTCTGTCCAAACACACAAGCTTAAAAACACTCACTGGCTAGCTACAGTACACTGCTCGGCCCACCCTGGAACCCACTTGAAAGCAATCAAATACCGGCCCATTAAAAAATTTAATAGGCTGCGGCTCTTAATTTCTTCAACCGAGCCCACCATGAGCTTCCAGCAAACATCCCAATGGGGCCCACCATTATTTACTATTGATTATCCAAAATCGTGGCCCACCTAATCAACTCCACGAAAATCGCTTTTCAGCCCACGGTTTTAACAAATCGCTTTCCATGAAACCACATTCCTGGCAGGAAGATTACAGCAGCTGCACTTTTTGAAGTGCACTGCACAAAAGTCTGCAGTTACCCTCAGCAGCCTCACAAAATCGAGGCCAGTCGCACCAACAGCGCGTAAAGCGCGTATCGTCTTCATCCTCAACAACACCCTGTAACTTTAATCTCTGACTGGTGAAATTACCAGATCTGAAGCGTGTAAACGCACTTCATCGTTTCAAACACAGCACACGAAAATTTGATTTAACTCCATTGATTGATGAACCAGCAAAAAGCTCCGACAATTTGCGATTTCATAACCGGAATAAACACAATCGTTGTCAAGCTTCTGAAAATGGCTAAGAAAAAACCAGTGCTCCCATGGAGGTTCACGTTCTCCCATGAACTAGACAATTCAACGCACAAAATATGCTTTAGCCCTTCTCCATAGATCAGATTAATGGCAGAAAATGAAAAGCCCCCACCATTTGAGGTTCATCTCATCTTCTGTAGCCATTAACACGAATCACAAGACTCTTAGACAAGCATATTTAGTGGCTCAAAAGAGCTAGATCCTAAATAAACCGCTGCGTCTCCAACTCCTAAAATATCAAACGAAATACATCCATAATGAACCCAAAGAACAGCAAGCAAGAGATAACCCACGAAGTCTTGTGCCACCCAAGACGATGCAATTTCAGTTAAATCATAGCACTGAACAGCGAAAATAACCCAAAAAAAAAGAGCTTAATCAAAGCAACCCAGAATGCTTACTTAGATTTGATTTACTCTGATACGAGCCTACACAAGATCTGCGAACGACGCCCAAACAGAGCTAACTCTAGGTCTAGAACAAATCTAGATCTTGGATACTTGAAGACCACCGACGTTCATACTCCAATCAGACACCATATCTTGGGTTTTCTATGATCTGATCCGAACCTCCACCAAATCGAGCACCAGAGTCATCTCGATGGTTTAACTCGAAGGTTTGATCGGGGGTTTAACTCGAAGGATTCATATTCGTAATTGTTGTAATAATTAAAATCAATCTACCAAATTTTGAAAGGTATAATTCTAAATCTAACTTTGGGAGTACAAATTTTATTTTGATCGCTCGACATCAAAAAATTTTAATCTGGAGCCTATTTCGGTAATTGCCCCTCCAGTAATTTTTTTATCAAAAAATCGTATTCAAATCAATGATCTTGGCAACTTACCTTCAACAATTGGAAACAAAGTCGTTTTTATTATATTTACGATTAATCGAGGGGCCGGGTAAATTTAGAACTGTGCTAACTTTGCTTTACAGGAGTTATAATTCCGATTATATGATTGTCATTATTTTCCTGTATGATTGAATGTGTGGATGGTGATTATATTTTTAAATCACGAGAGTTGATCATGATATTTTAAGGTTTTTTAGTTCGCATGTAAGCTTTCTAGATATAAGTTGTCACGCTCCAAAACCCGGGGTCACATGAAAATCCACCAAACACTAGTTATATATAAAAATAAAAGTTTTTATACATCAAAATTCGCCTGTTGAAACTAATAGAAAACCCAACAAAAGATATCTCTCATAAACAGAAAAGACAACAGTTCAACATGCGTACAATATATCGCTTTATGGCGTACAAAACTTGCGCTCAGGAACAGGCATACCAAAAAGAAAAACTATAAAAGTCTTCCGCCACAGCGGGCACCTCCAAGCTACTCCTCATCCACATCATCACCTGAAAATGGTTTTACTAAAAATTTCCACCCGTGAGCCGAAACCCAATAGAAAAAAGATAGTAAGCTATAAAGCAGGAATATGCAATCATATAGTGGGAGCGAGCTCAACCACAAAACCAAAACAGATTTTTCATCCAAAACCCTCAAGTTTTCCTATTAGACCACACAAGTCTCCCAAAACGATTTTATTAACATAAAACACTATTTTCATCCTTAAAATCATGTGATGCAACTATTGCAAATAACCAACCACAGTTAAGGAAAAACTGTAATAAAAAATATCGTTCCCTCGCGGAATGTACCATCGCGGCAAAGAAGAGCATGATCCTATGTACCGACTCTATGACCAGGGGACAGAGGTCACAACTGTAGACTCATGTCTAGTATCTAGCCCCCAAATATCGTGGGATCGCCTACATACATACAGGTTCTATACGGAGCACCATGAACGTATCACTCAATTTACGGGTTACGACCCCGAGGGAGTTGAGCACCCATCCGCCTCATTTTACGGGAACTACCCCGAAGGACCTGAGTACCTACTCTGCGCACGTTTTTTTACTTACACCAAGGGCAACTCGTGCCACATACACGTCATCCCGGTACATCTAGATAGTCTTCTAAAAATATTTCTCAAATCGGTACATTATACATGTACATAGATCCATCTCTCACCAGGAGATCAAAACAAAATATTTTCAAAATATTTTTTCCAAAAGCAGTTATATAATGCATGTATAAACAAGATATCAAATTTAAGAAACCATGGAGATCAAACCAAAACATGTAAAAACATACACATTTTATGAAAACGTTTAGAAAGCGAGTCGCAACCCCTAGGGTTAGCTCCAAACCTCCAATAAACACTTTTTTCAACCAAAAACTCCTCCCTTTTTTCAGAGAAACCCAACCTTTTTTCAAAAGAACCACCAAATTTTCCAAAGCAAACAGTAAACATTCCAGTCGACTGGGCCCCACCTCCAGTTAACTGAAAATCACACTGGAAAACAACATTTTTCAACCCGAGGCACTTCAGTCGACTGACCCTTCGAGTTTAGTTGACTGAACCTCCCAACTCAAGATCCAGTCGACTGAACTCATGGGTCCAGTCGACTGAACTTGCCCAGAAAACGTTTTTAGCCACGGTTTTGTGATTTCAAACCTCAAATCAAGCCTCAAAACTCCTGTTTTTGATATCCACAAGCATACCCTAGCTTAGGACTATCACAAAACCTCAAAAGAAACATCCAACACC
>JAUMHN010349131.1:0-17592 GCA_032360265.1 Heliamphora ciliata | reverse complement strand
GATAGAGTTAGGGATATCCAATTTTCTCGTACGGTTAGCCCGAGTCCTATACTTCCTCGTGATCCCTCACGTAGCCCACTATACGCACGAATATTTTTCTTATTGGTTTCGGTGATTATTTAATTTAATTAGAATGTCAGTTTTACCGCCGGAGACATTCAGGAATTAAATTAAACGTTGAATGGCGGTTTTGGTTTTTGGTACACCTAGGAATTACTCCCTAGGTGGCCGGCCCTAATAAGGGGGTGGAGATTTGGTTTTATGATATATATATATATATATATATATATATATATATATATTGCTTATTTTTAGGAAAGAGAAGATATATACTTAACATAATCTTTGATATATGGAGAGATATATCAAAAGGAAGCTTGATATATATAAAACCCAAAAATCCTAATCCCCTCAATATAGCCGCCGCCCCCCTCTCCTCTTTTGGCAATTAATTTTGCATTCTTGGAGAGAAGTGTGTGAGAAGAAACCAATAAAGGGAGAACTCTTCGATCAGAATCGGTGCCCACACACCGTGATCGTAGTAGTGTGTCCGGGACATACGTGGAAAGATTGCAAGGTCATCTTCAACATATTCGGTATTTCTTGAAACTTTTCGAAAAGTTTCATAAATGTATCATACTATTAAGATTAACATAGTTCTTAGTTTTCATGAAAAATGCATACGTCGTTTTTTACAGTCACAGCGTCGGTTCAAAAAAATTTTCGCTCCAACATAATCCTCGGGTGGTGATCCAAGCAAGGCTTCAATGTAGGTGTCAAAGGTTTGGATCTCGGTGTTTTGACATGGTTTGGCATTGGGACTCGAAATTTCTCGGTGTCTCGGCAGAGCTTCTCTTTCTAAATCTCACACTCAAATTATGTCCCTGAAAACGCACTAGAGGTACAGTATTTATAGAGTTCTTTAACCAATGAGACGCTGCCACGTTCTAAGACATGTCAGGCCATTTGGAGTTAGCGGTCGCCACAACGTAAGTTGGTGGTCGCCATGTTTTTGAAAGGTTCCACAAAGTTCTATGGCGGTCGCCACAATGAAAGTTGGTGGTCCCCATAATGAAAGGTGGCGGTCGCCATGTTTGGCTAGGGTTTCCATAAAATTGTATGGCGGTCGCCACAATGAAAGTTGGCGATCACCTTACTTGGGCAGCAAGTTTCGATAGTTCATCAAAATTTCATTGGTTTGAAGGTTTCAGGTTTAAATACCGAGCTTGGATCACTTCGTGAGGATCGAATTGAGACACTATTCCACCTGTTTTCATCATCGGATTCGCCTAAGATTGAGAGGGGTCAAATTGGGGTGTCTACAGTATAGAACTTGTCATTATCTAGCAGGCCTTAAGTGGTTCAGGACTAGGATAATGGGCAGGAGTCTATAGTTGTTACCTTTGTCCCTGTGTGTGGCAAAGTCGGTACATAGGATTTTATTTTATCTTTTCTCCTTGGCTATGTGGCCCGAATGGAGCAAACTATTTTATCGTTTTATTTTCCTCAATTGTGTGTTCCGAGTGGAAAAACAACGTTTTGATCCCGGTTGTGTGATTCGGGTGAACAAAATCAGGTTTTGATTCTACTTTCCCTTAACTGTGGCATAATATCTGTGAGGATGATATGCATGGTTTTAAGGTTGGAAATGAGGGATTTTATGAAAGAAAACCTTTTGAGGCTCGTGTTAGCCTGATGGAAAACTGATGGTTTTTGAGAAAAAAAACCTTTTTGGCTCCTGTGGTTGAGTCTGTATGCTTATGATTGCATAGCATGTTTTACAGCTTTACTGTCTTTTCCTATTGGGTTTCGGTTCACGGTGTGAAATTTTGTTAAAAAAAAATTCAGCTGAACGTCGTCCTGTAGGTTGACCTTGTGGTGTCCGAAGGTGGCAGTTGACGAGACGCTTCTATTTGTCTTTGTTAGGTTGTTTACACCTTTCTGTATATGTTTCATGTTGGATATAACATGTTGTAATGCGTATATTATTGTTATGGATGTATGCATGTTTTAATGCTTTCGGGAGAACCTTGGGTTGGTTGTTATTTTTCGTAGTTTCTTACTACGCTTTTCATTGCTCGGTGCAATTCTTTAAAAAAAAGGACTTTTCAAATGATTTATGCTTCATATTTACTCTTGTGCTTCGAGGGAGATTTTAGAACGGCTTTCACAAATCTTTTTTGAAAGGATTTTTGTTACTAAAAAACGTTTATCTTGTTTTAAAGGCTTATCTCATAGGGCCATAACCGTAGTCTTTGGACTATTCTTTTAAATCAAATAAACCCTCGGGTGTACGTTTTTACCAAGGTTTTAGCCTTATTTGGGCTTTTAGTTTTTATCCCTTTTGTTTGGGCAGTTGTGGCGGTTATTCGGTGGTTTTTCACGTGACCCGAGTTTGGGGCGTGACAACTTGGTATCAGAGCTCTGGGTTCGAATACCTATGAGCTGTGGGAAGAGGGTGTGTTATCTTGTGAGAAAAGATGTGTGTGTACTTGGTTGCCTGTGTTTGAAACATGAGTATGTTGATGCCGTGTATATGTGAGCATGGAGGTTGGACCATAGGATTTACTAGTCTTGCCTTTGGGCGTTTGGATTAACATGCTTGGGAGTCGAGTTAGAAACACGTTTCACGAATGTGATTTTTAGCAAAGAATCTAAGTGGGTTATCCAAAGTGACGTGTCATTCTTGTCGGTTCTCCTCGGTATCAGTGTCGTGTCTTCATAATCGTTGTGGCTATGTGTTAGCATGATTATGTGGTATGTGGTAGAAATAACATGATAGATCGACCTTAGGTTGCCGTGTTTCATGTTTTCTTTATATATAACCTGTACATCCTTAGAGACGACGAGACTGTGGTTTGGGTCTTGGATGTGCGACTAGGTTGCTATAAGTTGTTATAACTTGATTGGTGGATAGATTTGTAGATTGTGATAATCCCCTTCGGTTAGGGTTTAGTACACATGGTTTGGTCGTGTGATGGATTTGGTACGTCTTGAGCCATGCTATGTCATGAGCCGTGTACTCAGGATGGAGTATGGACGGGAACATAGTGGATGGGAGCGTGATAATCCTTGGCCGTGTGTGTGTTGAGATAGCAGAACGTGTGGTTCTGAAAATATTTCCAGCTAACAGGATGTGGAGGATATGTTGGTGATATGTTAATGGTATGGTATGTTGCTGGTAGTCAATGTAGCATCTGAGGATGTTGTTGGGAGTCTGAGTAGTTCTTATAACCTTGGACGTTGTATACCTCCTTGAGGTTTGAGAATTGAGTTCCGAGTGAGTAAGCTCAAGGAAATGGAGACGAGTATGAGTTGCAGATATGCTGGGAAGAGCATGAGTCGCGGTTGTGTTGGAATGTGTAAGGGTTCAGGTTATGAATCTAACATGCGATGAGTATCAGTTCCGTGAGATTCCTACGTGAATGCAGGTTAGTGGTTTGGTCGCCATCTTCATGACCAAGAGTTCGTGTTTTAGGACCGTACTGGGTTCATGAGGTTCGAAAGGATCGTCGACGGATTCGATAATGTGGTTGGTTTCATGCTGAGACAACGTGTTCCGAGAGTGATATGTCTGGAGGTTGTTTGTGTTCAACGGTAGGTTCAAAGATTGGTATGTTGTTTGCCCATAGAAACGTAGTGTGGAGTAATAAGGTTCAGCCGTATACCGTGTGGTTCGGCTGGCCTAGGACAATAGGTAAGAAATCGTAGAACACGATGCATATGATCAATGTGCACTTGAGAGCGGAAGTGCATAAGGTGTCTGCATGATTGTGGGGGTTATTCGTAACTCTGATGCCCCAAGATTGGGTTCCTTTGTTTGATGTCGTGCGCTTTCTATGAGAGTTGCACTGGGCAGTGGGCTTGAGGCCGTGACATGGCTTTGGTTCGCCTAGTAGGAGTTAGGTGAGTGAGCGCAACCTTGTGGAGTGAGGTTTTGGAGCGATGGAACTGTTGACGCGTGTCTCCGTGCACGATTGGTGATGAGCATGTAATCCCATAAGACGTGTTACACAAAGTATGAGGATTTATGGTGTTCACATGTGTGTGAAAGACGTCGAAGAGTTGAGAGCTTGGTGTAGCGGATGGTCTGAGTACCGTGAGCGGAGTTGACAGCAGTTGTTTGACTGTGGTTGATGCGGTGCTAAGGTAAGGTTTACAGGGTTCCTTGAGGAACAAGTGTTAACGAGTACTGGGAGTATGCTGAGATTAAGTCATGGTTCCTTGTTAACCCTTTTATGCTCTATAGACGAGAGAGAGTTTCCTTGTGGACGGTTGTCTAGTGTGAGTTGTCTCATCTTGGTTGGATAGAGATGTCGGGTTTGATTGTGCTCTGAGAGTGTGGAATCTCTGTTGATTTGGTATCCGTGTTATGACCCTTAGAGTTGTGACTCGGGAACTTGTATCTCTGTGATCGGGTGATTGTGGATTTGATTCTTCGTGGTTTTGACGAGTGTTTCATGGCTGTGTACTTTCTTGGATGTTAAGCGTATGTGTGTGTGACCTGGGATCCGATTGCTCCTGTGGTTGGGGACCGTAAAGAATTGCATGATGGGGTTAGTATTATCCCACGGTGGAAGACCGTAAGAGAGTACGTTTGAGTGTGGTAAACATGAAAGGTCGTGGTAACCTAGTCAGTGTGGCTTGTTTGTATGATGGTTGAACCATTTAGGTTGTGTTCCCTGTGAGGTCGACTTGGTTAAACCAGGAATGGTTGTGCTTGTTCTTGTTGACTAGGAAGTGATTGTTGATACATGGAGTCCTTTCCAGTAGTGCTCAGTTGGGAGTCGTTAACCGTTGTGTGCAGCTTGTTCTGGATTGTGTGGGTATGGTTGTACATCTAGCTCATGGCAGAGCGAACATTTTATCAGAACAGCGTGGTTGTGATATGCGTATGGTGGGTTTCGGATAGACTTTTATGAGTCCAGATTCGGGTCCTGTTTGGGGCTTTGAGCTGTTTAGAGTTCTTAAAGTCGAGGAGTCGTTATCAACTGTAGTGAGTGTTGTGCTTTGGCAAAACTGTTATTTGTTTGGAATGGTGATCCCAAGAATGTGATAAGGTATGAGTTAGGAAGGATTCGATGTTCGAGAAGACTTGGTTGGTGTGGCCTGTTCGTTATGAGTTTGAGTTTGATGTCGAAAGACAGTCATCATGTTTGTTCTGCTAGATGACGGCGATCCTGTTCGAATTGAGGTTGGTTTATAGCCTTGGTATCAGTGATCGGGAAGCGAGATGTTGAGTTATGTAGTGATGTACAGTTGCATAGGAGATATGATTGGGTTTGAGTAGGTTGTTGGATACCTATGAGGTGATCTGTCTGCATGACATGTTAGTCAAGTGACTCGTAGGAGTCAGGAGACCTCGTAGCTGTGAGGTCAGAGTAGTTTTTTTTTCGATTGTGTGGGACCTTGTCTGGGACAATGGTGTACCATCTGATGTTTCTCCTGTGTGAGAATAGTGGTTTGAGATAGAAGTTTAAGTAGAGGATGAAGGCTTGAGGGTTCACTGAGATGCATTCTTTGATGTCCATGTGAGTAAGTGAGCTTCTCTCTGGAGTCGAGTATTTGTGTTGTGGCTCGTGGATGGGAGTCGTGTCAGCTTTGAGATGGTATTGTTAGCATCTGTGGGGTGATGATGTGGTATCAAAGTCGGTGGTCATTTGGTGATCGTTAGAATTCAAGTAGAGTTTGTGCGTGGAGCATGCAGTTTCATGTGACCGATGTCAGGGCTTGACGTCGTGTGTTTGGACTTGTGGAGATGGTCCTAGGTGTGCATGGTGACATGTGATTGAGCCAGTTTGTGGCAGTGGGAATGAAGTGGTAGTCTCTATGTTCTAGAATAGAGAGTGTTTAGGACCAGGTTCCGTGACAGATTGGTCTTGTGTGATGTGTTTTTCGCCGGAGTGGTTTGAGTTCGGCGAGAGTCAAGTTTTGAGAATTGGCGGTGTGAGCTGGATTTTGATCTGGTGTTTCAGAGATGTTTCCTGAATGACAGTGATGTCAGTGGGACTTGCACGTATGGGTAGTTTGTGTGGAGATTGAATCTTCAAGTCGTGTTTTCCTCGTGTGACGGCAGGTTTGGGATTTCAGTTGCAGAGACATTTTACTGTTGTACAGTATTGCTCGGTTTGCATTAGAGATGGTTGTTGATTGACAACTTAGTATTTGACTTGAGTTTCAGTGTTAAATTTCGGGGACAAAATTCCTTTAAGAGAGGGAGAGTTGTAAGACCCTGACCTGTTTTATTTTGGAAATGGTTTAAGTGTTAATGGAGTGGGAGTTAACACGTGATCTTGGTGATGTTTCAGGTGAGTACCTTGAGCTTGGAATGTTCAGACAAAAAGATGTGGAAAAGTGTTTGGTCCTGCTTCTTTGGTTTAGTTGTTCACCCAGCGTTGAATGCTCGAGCGGTGGGTGAGCGCTCGAGCGGGCTGGTGGCAGAGAGTGGGTCTGGATGGTGACCGCTTGAGCGGTGGTTGTCCGCTCGAGCGATGGTATGGCAGAGGAGTATATCGGCAGGGGTCCGCTTGAGTGGTGCTTGGGCGCTCGAGCGGTAGAGGCCTGGCGCGAAATTCTATAAATATCAGAGGTTTGGAGATATTTTGGAAAAGTTAGCTTCTAAGCTAAGTTTCGGTTCTCTCTATCTTCTCTCTGGCCTTTGATGGGCTCATGGCTCGATTTTTAGCAAACTAACAGCAGATTCTTGATGTTGGTGTCGGGGGCTTCGTATCTATCCGAACATAATCCTGTTTCGTTGAGGTTCAATTTTCGAGGCATCGAGGTTTTGGCTCAACTAGGTAGGATTCTAGACCTACTGCTGTTAAAAGGGTGTTATATGTAATTATGTGTTTTTATCGGGTAGAAAATTCATAAAATGTGATTTTCATGTTTAAACCTTAGTTTTTGGGTAAAAAGTGGTTTTTTTTACACCTTTTCTTGGTTGTACACATAATCTGGATGTGTTGATATCCGTGATTTTCAAAATGAGGTTTGAAAACGAGGTGTTTTTGTGAAAAACGTGTTTTGGAGGTTTGGAGCTAACCATTGGGGTTGAGTCTCAGCTTTTAAAACGTGTTGTGGGAAATATGTTGTTACATGCTTGTAGATCTCCATGTGGATGGATTGGATCACTTTTATATATGCGATGTAAAAATGCTTGTGGGTTTTTAAATGTTCTCCTTAGATGTACCGTGACAGTGGGTGTGTTGAGTTGGGCTTCCATTGCTCCACGGTGAAAGTCTAAAAATGGGCGCAGCATAGGTGCTTTGTACCTTCGGGTTAGTCCCTGTAAATTAAGTAGTGCAGGTGCTTTGTACCTTCGGGTTAGTCCCCATAAATTAAGCAGTGTAGGTGCTTTGTACCTTCGGTCGTGAAAATCTGTAAATTAAGCCTTGGATGCTTCCTCCATCGGTCATGGAAATCCGTAAATAGCTGGTTCCCTCCGTGAATGGCGTCGTTGTCGTAACTTCGTATAGAACTTGCCATTATCTAGCAGGCCTTAAGTGGTTCAGGACTAGGATAATGGGCAGGAGTCTATAGTTGTTACCTTTGTCCCTGTGTGTGGCAAAGTCGGTACATAGGATTTCATTTTATCTTTTCTCCATGGCTATGTGGCCCGAATGGAGCAAACTATTTTATCGTTTTATTTTTCTCAATTGTGTGTTCCGAGTGGAAAAACAACGTTTTGATCCCGGTTGTGTGATCCGGGTGAACAAAATCAGGTTTTGATTCTACTTTCCCTTAACTGTGGCATGATATCTGTGAGGATGATATGCATGGTTTTAAGGTTGGAAATGAGGGGTTTTATGAAAGAAAACCATTTGAGGCTCGTGTTGGCCTGATGGAAAACTGATGGTTTTTGAGAAAAAAAAACCTTTTTGGCTCCTGTAGTTGAGTCTGTATGCTTATGATTGCATAGCCTACTTTACCGCTTTACTGTCTTTTCCTATTGGGCTTCGGCTCATGGTGTGGGATTTTGTTAAAACCATTTTCAGGTGAACGTGGTCCTGCAGGTTGACCTTGTGGTGCTCGGAGGTGGCAGTTGACGAGACGCTTCTGTTTGTCTTTGTTAGGTTATTTACACCTTTCTGTATATGTTTCATATTGGATATAACATGTTGTAATGCATATGTTATTGCTATGGATGTATGCATGTTTTAATGCTTTCGAGAGAACCTTGGGTTGGTTGTTATTTTTCGTAGTTTCTTACCACGCTTTTCATTGCTGGGTGTAATGCTTTAAAAAAAAAGATTTTTCAAATGATTTATGCTTCATATTTACTCTTGTGCTTCGAGGGAGATTTTAGAACGGCTTTCACAAATCTTTTTTGAAAGGATTTTTGTTACTAAAAAACGTTTATCTTGTTTTAAAGGCTTATCTCATAGGGCCATAACCGTAGTCTTTGGACTATTCTTTTAAATCAAATAAACCCTCGGGTGTACGTTTTTACCAAGGTTTTAGCCTTATTTGGGCTTTTAGTTTTTATCCCTTTTGTTTGAGCGGTTGTGGCGGTTGTGGCGGTTGTTCGGTGGTTTTTCACGTGACTCAGAGTTTGGGGCGTGACAAGTACATCCTCTAAAACCTTTTGATATTGTCCCATAAGATAGCCCTCAATTCATCTCTATGATCAACCCTAAAGATAAGAAATAAAGATTAACTCAAAAAGGCGTCGTAGGTGTGAATAGTGGACTATTTGTGTAAGATTGAGCTTTGCCTGTGCTTGCATGTGAATATTTTTGAGTTTTATGGCGTGAATATGTTCTGAAGTTTTGATTTGAATGAGTATATGACATGCATGCTAAGAAAATACATAAAAATGAACACAACATGAGCTAAGCTATCAAAACCCTAAATAACTTGATTTTCTGGGCTTACCAACTTTCTGCCACGAACTTTAAAACATCATAACTAATAGTAAAA
Source organism: Heliamphora ciliata (assembly GCA_032360265.1). Taxonomy (NCBI): domain Eukaryota; kingdom Viridiplantae; phylum Streptophyta; class Magnoliopsida; order Ericales; family Sarraceniaceae; genus Heliamphora; species Heliamphora ciliata. The sequence continues at coordinate 8,673 of JAUMHN010349131.1, read as the reverse complement.
AAATAATCTAAATGTGATTTTAGTCAAGACCTATATTTTTGAGTTCTCTTTCATAAAAAAATTGTTTAAAGTGATTTCGTTGGGTAGAACTCCAGATATACTATTTTTGCCAAAGAGTGTCAGATCTTGACCACTTTGAGTTACAGACCTAAAATCCCTAAGTTAGTGTGAGAACCGAGCTTGGGTCAAGACATAAAACTTTTAGAGGACATGTTTATCTTACTGTCCACCAAAAATGAGCCAAAAATATGAAGTCTTGATAGGTAAAAATCCTTCCTAAAGTCACTGTTGAGATTAAGTGACTAATAGAGCTCTCTATCACATATTTTTGTGAGACCAAAAACCTAAGTTTTTAGATGCCAAATCCAAAAGTGGTAAACATGAAAATGTAGCTAACATATTAAACTAAATACTGCGCAACAATCAGCCCAAAATACCCTCGGATGGTACCCCAAAGGTTTTGAGCATTCTTTGTTAAAATCCTACTCTGCAGACCCTTTTTAGGCTGACTGTGTGATATCCTGGTATCCCACATCGAAAAGGGAGAGGGAGTTCCTGGGCAACAAAAGAAAAAACCTTGGACCCTTACATTCAACGAGACCTTTTCCCAGATGGTAGAGACCCTAGCAGAACTCCGTAATTAACCGTGCTTACGCTGGAGCAATGCAAGGATGGGTGACCCCCCTGGAAAGAACAAAACCGTGAGGGCTTTGCCCAAAGCGGACAATATCGTTGCCATGTGAAGGGTCGGGCTGTTACAGATGGTATCAGATCCGACTCTCCTCACCTCCGAGTGTGGGCCCCTGCCGTCTCGCGTGAAATATGGCTGGGCTACTGAGTAGGCGGGTCAATAAGGACTGGCAGGCTACCGGAGCTGGCAGGCAACTGCACGGGGACGTGCAGCTCTAAGGGGGTGGATTGTGATAACCTGGTATCTCACATCGAAAAGGGAGAGGGAGTTCTTGGGCTATAAAAGGAAAAACCTTGGACCCTTACATTCAACGAGGCCTTTTCCCAAATGGTAGAGACCCTAGTAGAACTCCGCAGTTAAGCGTGCTTACGCTGGAGCAATGCAAGGATGGATGACCCCCCTGGGAAGAACAAAATCGTGAGGGCTTTGCCTAAAGCGGACAATATCGTTGCCAGTGAAGGGTCGGGGTGTTACAGACTGAACCTTTTTTATAAATTGGCCAAAATGACTAACGTTTTCCAAATCACTTACCCTAGCACAAAACATGAAACCTGTAGGGGACACCTTAAACTAAAACCTCCCCAAAAATCAGACCCATAGCCCTATAATTGATGCCCCAAAATTGTGGCCAACAGAGACCCAAATTCTGTATTTTTCTTTGTAAAGTGCTAAATGATTTTCACTTAAATAAAATAAATGAACCTTTTGCCCTAGGATTTGACCTTAATTTTAAACATGGAAGTTGTAGAAAATATTTTTATCTAATTGGTGGTCAAAAATCAGAAATTAAATCCATGCTAGGTACCTCAAAACACTGTCGTAACTTTAAATTTAGCAATTAAATATTTATCGAAAATTAGCTAAGTATATACGAGTGACGTGTTACTTTATGAAGCCTGAATATATGGACCTTATATGAACTTGGTAAATGATTGGCATATGAAAATGATAATTTTGTTGAAATGAACTCATGCTGATAGTTCGATTCTATGTCACATAAATTATAGCTTGTGCCTCATATACTTGTACCATATGCTTTAAAGACTTGTACTTTATGCTATGTTGGTTTGTATGTCATGCCATGTTTAGTTTCATACCATGTTATTATTAAATTGTACTTTAAGATACAAGTTGTTGTACCATAAGCATCATTGCAATGCATTTGGGGCATCTTGTGGGTTGTATCCAGTACATCGATTTTGATTATTTTGAAACTCGATTTTATTTGTTGGGTATCTGTCCCTTTAGTTTTCGTCGCTCCTTGAGTTATGATTATATTATAGAAGTGGTGTTGACACAGGTAACTTGGGTAATTTCGGAGAAGAGCTTAATTCGGCAGACCTAATCTCACTGTAGTGGTAACTTCGGAGAAGAGTCAAATTATGGCGGACCTAAACCCCATTGCCACGATGTTTTGATGGGTAAATTCAGAGAAGAGCCTAATTCAGCAGATCTATTCCCACTGCGGTGGTAACTTCGGAGAAGAGCCCAATTATAGCGGTCCTAAATCCCTCATCTCGGTATTCTGAATAACGTGAAGTGTCTCTTGAAATTCCTGTTTGTTATTTAGACTTTGGGTTGACACCTAACGAATATCCTAGTCCTTAAGGTGGGATCAGTTGGCATGGAACAAGGAAGGGTAAAATTAGATGAAGGCCAGTCCCCACGCCGTTGCTATTGCGTAAAATGGCTAAGGCACGTAGCCATGGAGAGGGTTTACCTTTCGCAACGAGGCGAGAATTGGTTTGGTGATCAATATACCATCAAGTCTACTATGTATTCCCGGCATGGAATTCATGATATTATTCTGGAAGTACGTTGGGTTGGGCTACTGCATTGCATTCATCTGCATTACGCACTCGCACAATTGTTCTTATATGTGCTTGCCCTGTTAAAAATGATAAATTGTCTATCTCTTTACCCTTAAATTTGTATTGGGTATTATGCGATATGTATTGTAGGATATTTTGTTGTGAGTTTGTTAGACGGTTTAGGAAATTTGCTTCTGGGCTCCGGCTCATGGCATTCGTGCCACATGCGAAGAAGAAGAACCATTTGAGGAAGGTGTGTTCGTTGAAGAAGAAGATTTCTGGGAAGGGGGAGAGTGGCAAGAGCCGGTCGACCCCAACTGTGGCGCTTGAAGACGTAGGATATTCGTTTTTTTTTTATCTTTTGTTCAGTTTTTCACAAGACATATTATAACTTTTGTTGAATTTTCTGGATGACTGTAATTATTAAGTATTTTGAACAAATTCTAAACTGTTAATGATGTAGTAATTATCATATGTAATTATAAATACTCGGCTAGAATATCTCCCTTATTTATAGTTACGTATGTTTCGGCGTACCCGAAGGACGGGGCGTCACAGGGTAGATCTACATTTTCATTTGAGGAATGAGTTTGTAGATGTAATTACTGATTTGATTACTAGGTTAATGTATTTCTGGGTTGGAGTGATTCGTGATGTAAGGCCTTAAGGTCGTGATCTCATATTTTGTCTACATGTGAGGATTGGTTTTCGAAGTTATTGAGTTGACAGAGGTTATTTCCGTATTCAATGTATGCTTTAACTTTAAGTTTTTAATTTATGAAAACTATACTCAAAGTGTACAAGATTTTGGTGTTGTTCCTACTCGTAGAAAACTTTCTGGATTTTAGAGTTGTTGCTCTCGGGTACTTCACCGCTCGAGCGGTGAGGAGTCTACTCGAGCGACCTCTACTGGGGGGCACACCTTTGCAAATTGGTTTTGGAAAGAAAAAAAAATTGTTGGTTATCTCATGGGACTCTCTTTGATATAAAAAGTTATATTTTAGGGGCTCGTTTACGATTCATAAAAGGGCTTTCGTTACTTCGATTTTGATGAGGAAAAAAGGAAATGTTTTGGTTTATATGAAATGTTTTGGTTCAAACTCGGGTTTTATTACCCTTTTATCGCGGGGTTTTATTATTGAAAAATTGGGGCGTAACAATCTCATTAAAAACTCAATCTCTTTTTTCACTCAATATACACATCTCAAAACTTCAACATAATAATCTAGTAAGCCTTTATATAGTGTCAAATTGCCATTAAATTATGACAATTAACCTTATTCAATTTGTAACAAAATAATATTAATAGTAATACGAGTAATATATTTATGTATTCATAACAATAAATAAATATAGAAATAATATTTTATTTACTACTAAAATTCTCCAGCAGAAGTTAAATAACTTCAACTGCTTCAAGAGTTCTAGACCGTGTTCAGTTTGTATTTGGTGACAAAATATTTAAAACATTTTCCTAGACAAATTGTGAAAAAGAATTTCAAAATATTTTGGTTTGTGTTTTTTTTGAAACTTTTGCTTTTACTTTTTTTGAAGTATTTTTAAAGATAATAATAATATTTAATCTAATGTACTTAATTGACCAATGCTACATTATTTGTCTAAATGTACTTAATTTAAACAAATCTGCTCAAAATTCTTGTTGCATTTTTCATATTTTTTTATTTTTGCAGTACTACAAAAAAAGAATTGTCTCAAGCAGGTCGTGAGTGCCACTTAGTAGAGAGGATGCCAACTTTTATGAGATTTAAAATTAATAGTCTGAGAATTTGGAATCACATTTATTAATATTTAAAATTATTATTTAAAATTATGCTAACTAATTATTTTTGTTGATTACATACATATATACAAATATTATATATATATATATATATATATACATATACATATGTATTTTTTCTTATGTATAATATATAAAATAAAAACATGTCATGCTTAAAAATGATAATTTGTTATGCGTCGTACACTCTTTGTCCCATTCCAAGCCGAGATCGACTTTTTTGGGCCAATATCAAAATAAAATAAGAACATAATTTGTTCATTCTGTTATATTTTTTTGCACTTACTCCCAATTATATTAGCTAATTAATTACTTTTGTATATATAAATATATAAAATTGTTATATATTGTTTCTGTGTTTTTCTTAGATTTAAAATTAAAATTAAATATCTACAATATAATAGATATTTATTTGATATCATGGATAATAGAAAATAGAATATGGGGGAGTAGTGGAACAATGAAAAGAGGGAGGGTAAAAATAAGGAGAACAAAAAGTTTTAAAATTTATATGACATTAATTTAAGAAAAAGATGAGAGTGAATTGAGATTAAGGAGAGGTGTCACGTAAGAAAGAGGATATTAATTTTTATGAGATTTTAGAATTAAAATTTTAGAAAAAAGTGAAAATCTACTCCATTTTTTATATGATATAGTATAGATTCTCTCGAAATATAACATAATGGCATGATGACCGGCAATTGTATTTTAACAAAGTGATTAGAGATGGAGGTCTCTAACCATTTTTCACATTTATAAATTATGAGTAATTATTCGTTAGTCTCGAAGCAATATATGATATTGCTTATGTAGTGTTTATATTATAATGATATAGCAAAAATTACTCTTAGTAGAATAATGTTAACTATTTTTATTAGATAGGTGAGAGACAAAGATGGTCAATTATATCACGTGATTGTAGTATAGATAAAAAAAATTTATTTGTTAATAGTATCACGTGACATTGTCTACACGATACTCCAGAAAGTACCGAATAATTTTCCATATATATATATATATATATATATATATATCAACAGCTTTTGATAAGCTGCAAGTAGGAATTGCTCACGCATGGATAATAGTTTATTTCATTATTTTATTATACTTTTTTTTGTATTTTTAATATTTTTTTTATTAAATTATTATATTTTTTTGACTTCTCTCATCAAGACGAATTGAAAAGTAGAATTTTATCGACATATAAAACAGATTTTTAAAAAATTAATCAATATAAATCAAAATAAACTAATAAGTCAAATTTTATGTCGCTTAATTCCGTTTTTAATGAGTATTTTTTTTTATCTTTGATAAAAAAAAGTCTTGCTTTTCCAGTTTCTCTTATCGACTTATATATGAAACTATATTTGACCTGACGTAATAATTTATGGCAAATTATTTGATACTTTCTGGAGTATCATGTAGACAATGTCACGTAATACTACTGTCAAATAATTTTTTATATATATAAATATTACTATCACGTGATACTACTGACCATCTTTGTTTCTCACCTACCTAATAAAAAGGGCCAACATTATTCTACTTAGATTGATTTTTGCTATATCATTGATCATGACATATCGCTAAATCTGTATATTATTGTGTTTTCAGTGTTTGTTTGTAATATCTTTTCTCATTCAAACTAGTTTTTATATATTTAAACAAATGAACACTTTGATTTATACAAAATATAATGAGAAACCAACACTACAAATCTACATAAAAAGGGGTATAATTTGAAAAGAAATTTTTGAGAAGATTGTTAAAAAGTGAAGAAAATTAATCAAGAAGACAGACGAATCTATTGGTATTCAGACATTTGATCGGTCTGCATAAATATTGCGATTGAGTTGTCCAAACAGATTGTTCATGATTGATGTTAGATGGATCAGTAATGAGATGGATTGATCGGTTTGTAGTAATGAGATGGATTGATCGGTTTGTAAAAACTATAAGGAGTTCAAGATAGATCGATGAGCATATCAATCAAAATCGATGATGGATCAATCTGTTACGACCCAAACACTAGGTCCGTAAACTAAACCCAAGTCGTACCTTACACGAACCACATCCATAGATAACTCTTTCCAAAACATAAGAAATTGTCTTACATATATATGCAAAGGATTTAAATTGAACGAACCAAGTTCCAAAAATTTCACTTCCAGAATTAGTACAATTGTTTGAGGCAACATACATTCAACATTAAACTAACATTTTCATTACATCAATTTCCTAAATTTTATGTACAACAAAACAAAAGGAGTTCTAGCTTCATCTACTGGACCTTCCGAAAAGCGTTCATAGCTTTGGTGTCACGCCGCTCCTCAGAACCTGAAATGGTTTAACATATATACATGAGCCGAAACTCATAGGATAGAGATTAACTCAAATGTAATGCATGATTTGTGAGGTGCGATTGGTGTAACTAAAATAAATATGCACATTTCACCAAGTCGTTTTCTTTGTACACGCACACCCACGCACGCAAATTTGTATCCGTTTGTCCATTTGTTTTCCAATACATTAATTCGTTAATTTATTTCCTAATTTTCACAAATTGTATCACATCTAATGAACCGGTGTCGGGTGCAGTTTATAGAAATCCCTCTGTATTAATTTTTAATAGGCTACGCGAAACCATTGGGTAATATATAGCTCTATAACTCACCACGACACAACACCACATTTCGGGAGCTAACCCGTGAGCATGTGGTCCCCATCTTGCACAAGTTTTTAATTTTTCACCGTGGAGCCTCAATCCCAACTTAATCCACATCTCCATACGGTTCATTATTGGCTAATTATATTTATTTTCACAACTCGAGAGTCCAACCCACAAATAGTTCCTCTCCCAATCATTGCCATAAAATATCATTTCGATTCCAAACCCAAATTTCCCATTAAATTTTCAAATCACATTTTGCTTTAGTATCCCATTTCTCAATCCAAATCAATGCATCATAACTTTCATTATACCGTTTTTCATAGTTCACATCTTTTCTTCAATGTTACCAAGTACCAATAACACAAGATTAATACAGAAGATCACATCATTTTAAAAGGGATACGCCCATCACGTATATATATCAATTTGAAACCCACCTTTATAGTGAAAAGAAACCCAACCAACTGGTCCAATGCATGTATCCCAACCCAATCAAGCTATATAGGTGTGTCATTAGCCCAAGGAACTAGGAATTTAGTAAAAAGACCCCATAATGATGAAAATAACTTTTTCTAGAACATTCGGCTAAAAACGGGTGAAAAATTGTTAAAAAATTTTGACATACCCTCACTATTTTAAGCATAACTTTTTCTATAAAAAGAATTTTGTTGTGAGAGTAGTCTCATTGGAACGAAAACTTTTGCGGCTTCAATTTGTGTACAAAAATGACCTAATTCAGAATTCAAATGAAAGAGATATGATCAGTTGAACTTGGCTCAGCGCAGCAGTCCGCTCGAGCAGACAGAGAGGCGCTTGAGCACCCAAGCTCTTGGCCATGTGGCCGCTCGAGCGGACAGAGCTCCGCTCGAGCGCATTGTCACTCGAGAAAATCCCAAAACCTCCCCTGTTTTGAGTTCTAAACCTCCAAACACATAACCCTTTTATAAGTATGCTTCAAATCCTTATTTCTAACCCAAAAACACTAACTTCAAGTCTCAAAACCCCTTTTCAATATAGCAAATCATCAAAATCATGGTTAATCACTTCCCAAGAATCTCTATTTTTATGAAAACTAACTCAATCCACACATAAACCTACCAATATATTAATTATACATGCAATTAACTCGATTTTTACTCATATACGCAAAATATCAACTCAAATCCATACAAGACATGCGAGATAATCTTAATCCTACCTTAGATTTGTTAGGGTTGGTATACTAAAAATCATATTTTTAGTATTTAATTTTATTTTTAATAAATTTAATTTTTCATTTTATGAGAATCTTTATGAGCAATATATGTGTATCATTTTTTTGATATGCATAGATGTTCAATATTCTGTATAATATTTAATCTAGTGTGTAGAGTACGACTTACACACAGAAGATCAGATTTTAAATTTTTGCAGAATATAAGTTTTATATTCACAGTTTAGAGGAAAATGGACATACCATCGGTATGACTGTTGTACAGAGTTTTAGTATGCCTGTCTTAGTTACAGGGAATATATAATAAGATCGTCTATTGTTCTGACTCTCTATGTCAGTACACTTTATGTATATTGAACGGGACATTTGGGGTAATTAATTTTATACTGACTACTGACTATACAAATTTATTCACACCCTAAGGTTATTATGAATAGTGTTTATCCTCTTAATCCTGAAATAATTATTGATTTGCATATATTTAAT
>JAUMHN010349022.1:0-17592 GCA_032360265.1 Heliamphora ciliata | reverse complement strand
TATATGATGTGTTTTGCATATATATGTCCTTGATGTATGTTTTAGTTTATCTGAGCATGTGGGGTCGATTCCCGGGGTTGTTGGGAGTTGCTGTGTGAATTTTAAAATTTCAAAAAAAAAGAAGATATTTTCGAGATATTTTGCCGATAAATATCTTCCGTTAGATATTTTCATCAAAATATCTTCTCCTTCTCTCTCTCTTACCTTGGAACTCACCACACGCTCTGCCTTTTCTCAAACTTCTCGGGGGCCCGGGGCTTGGTTTTTGATAAACCAACTGCTGATCCTTAGTATCGGCATCGAGACGTCAAGTTTTGAACTCACCGAGTTAGGATCCTAGACTGTATAATCGTTTGATGGTTCTATGTGTAATCCTACGTGTTTCTACCGTTTAAAAACGCATGAAAAATGAATTATGTTTCGAATCCGATTTTGGGTTAAATCCATTTTTCGACGTTCGGTTGGATGAAATCGAAAGAGGGATGCTCCTTTCGAGGTTTTATGATAGCCTTGAGCTTGGGTGTGCTCTTAGGTATCAAAACGGGTGTTTTTGAAGCTTGGTTTGAGGGTGGAAGGCCAAAACCGTAGCTAAAACCATTTTCTGGGCTTGTTCAGTCGAGTGGACCCTTGAGTTCAGTCGACTGGATCATCGTTTTGGAAGTTCAGTCGACTGAACTCATCAGGTTAGTCGACTGAAGTGCCTTTTTTTCGAAAATTTTCTTTTTCCAGAGTATGTTTCAGTCGACTAGGGGTGGGTACATTCGATTGAAATGCCTGCTGTTTGCTTGGCATTTTGGTGGTCGTTTGGGGAAAAAGTTTGAGTTCCTTTTTGGAAAAAGGTTCGGTTTTTGTGAAAAACGTGTTTTATTGAAGGTCTGGAGCTAGCCCTTGGGGTTGAGTCTCAACTTCTAAAACGTTTTGGGTGAAAATATGTTTTTACATATGTTGTTGATCTCCATGGTTCATGGATGGGATCTCTTTTATATGCACGTGTGGTGTATCTATTTTGCGGGTTGGTTTTGAAATGTTCTCCATAGATGTACCGTGACAGTGGGTATTGTTGAGTTGGGCTTGCATTGATCCTCGGTGTTAGTCTAGAAATGTGCGCAGCGTAGGTGCTCTGTACCTTCGGGATAGTCCCCATAAATTGAGTGATTAGGTGCTTTGTACCCTCAGGTTCAGGTCCCGTAAATTAAGCAGTAGGTGCTCTGTACCTTCGGGTTGAATCCCGTAAATTGAGTGGTTGGTGGGTGCTCTGGACCCTCGGGCTTGACCCATAAATTGAGGAGTTACGTTGTCATGACTTCGTATAGAACTTGTCATTACCAAGCCTGTGGGCCTTGGGTAATGGACGAGAGTCTATAGTTGTTTCCTTTGTCTTGAGTTGACAGAGTCGGTACATAGGATTACATTTTATCGTGTCTCCTCGGCTGTGTGTCCCGAGTGAAGAATGCTGTGTTTTACTACTTTTCCTTAACTGTGGCATGATATCTATCCGGTTATATGCATAGTTTCAAGAATGGAAAAACTGATGGTTTTTTAGAGAAAAACCTGTTTGGGGCTTTTGTGGTCGAGTTCACTCTCATCATATAATTGCATCACCTGTGTTACAGTTTACAGTCTATTTTCTATTGGGTTTCGACTCACGGTGTGTGATTTTTGCTGCAAAACCTTTTTCAGGTGAGCACATGAAGTTGACGTAGTTACCGAGGTGATGGAATACTTACTGTAGTTTTTCCTTTTTGAGACATGTACTTTTACATGTGATGCCTGTGAAGGCTAGTTTTGTACGCCTTTGGGCGATATGATTATTTATGTATGAGAATGCATGTTACAGTTTTATGAGAGTTGAACTTGGAAATCTTTTATCCAAATGTTGTATTTTGATTTCCAACTGTGAAAAACATATTTTTCTTAAATGGGTGTTTGGTGGGCTTTCGCATGACCCTGTTGTTTGGGGCGTGACAACTTGGTATCAGAGCTCTGGATTCGAATACTTATGAGCCATGGAAATGAGGGTACATCACCTTGTGAGAATGTACATATGCTTGATTGCCTGTGTTTTAGTGCATGTTTGCTTGTTTATGTGGGTTAGAGGTTGGATCTTAGGATTGATTAGTCTTGCTTTTGGGCTTTTGAATTAACGTACTTGGAAGCCGTGTTAGAGACGTGTTTCGCGAACGTAATTTCTAGCAAGGAATCTAAATAGGTGGTTCAGAGTGACGCGTCTTTCTTGTTGGTTCTCCTCGGTATGTGAGATGTGATGACATGATATTACGTGGCTATGTGTTAGCATGCTTATCTATCTTTTACGTTAGCAATAACATGTTGTAGGAAGCTAACCCTATTATCTTGCTTTCGTATAGAGTCATGTCTACACGGGGTGGACGAGGCCGTCTTTTTGGCCGAAGGGACGTTCCAGTCCCAGATGTTGGGGATGCTAATACACCCCAAGGACCTGTTGCTGAGGGAGATCTATTGCGTGAGATGGTCGGCTCCATTTGACAACTAGCTGAGGCCACTAGGGGCAGGGAGATTATACCGAAATCAAGGGCGACGGTTGCGATGCGTGAGTTTCACCGTCTAGACCATCCTACCTTTTCTGGGGATCCCAATCCCACTGTAGCCACCGAGTGGCTGGAGCTAGTTACTAGGATCCTGGATTCACTTCAGATAGAGGAACATGATCTGAGGGTCACTTGCACTGCCTTCCAACTGAGGGGAAGCCCTCATATGTGGTGGAAGTTTGCCAAAACTACAGTGGCAGGTACATGGAAGGCATTCATGAAGGTATTTCTAGATAAATACTTTTCAGCGACACTGGGGGATCGCCATAGAGAGGATTTCCTATTTCTGACTCAGGGGAGTATGCTAGTTGTTGAGTATGAGGTTGAGTTTACCAGCTTGGCCCAGTTTGCTCATGAGATCATACCTACTGATGAGTTCAAGGTGAAAAGATTCGAGAGGGGTTTGAGGCCCGCTATTAGGGACAGAATGGTGGCATTTTAGATGCAGGTCTACACTGAGTTAGTACAAATGGCCATGAAGGTGGAAGACACCTTGAGGGAGACGCGCATAGACAGGGACAGTAAGGGCCAGCCAGGAGGGGGACACGCATAGGATCAGTGGTGTAGGGAGAACAAGCTCCAATGGACATCTGGTCTGAGTTCTCATCCGGCGGGGTCGTATCCGCCATAGTCTTCTGCATCCACACATCCTATAGTCTCAACGAGATGGTCGAATCAGAGGGCGCTTTGTCATAGGTGCCAGAGGCCAGGGAATCGTGTGGCAGAGTGCTGGAGTGCAGTGCCTGTTCAGGCACAGTCGTAGTCGCAGGCTCAAGGAAGGGGCCAAATGATTTGTTTTGAGTGTGGCCAGTCGGGGCACATCCGTAGGGATTACCCCGGACTGGGGAGCACAGCTGGAGCTTCTGTAACTCCATCTACTCAGGAATGTCAACCATCCAGATTTGCAGAAGGGGGCGCTTCAGTGTAGTCAGGCAGACAGTCTACTGTTCAGGACCACAGTGCACCGGCTAGAGCTTATGTTCTAGTAGATCCCCGATCATCCAGAGCACCAGTCGTGCCCGCTGCTACTGGTACCACCTCCATGATCAGACGTACTCTTCTAATCTTTAGATCATGGGCCAGTGTTCTCATAGACACAGGAGCATCACATTCGTTCATATCATTTGCTTTTGCATCTGCTTTGGTGTTGAAAATTGACCTGTTGGATAGTGTTTTGAGAGTGGAGACCCCAGTCAGTGGGAGTGTGACGTTGAGTCTGGTGTGCAGATCCTGTGTGTTGGAGGTCGCCGGTCGTTGTTTAGAGTTTGACTTCATTATTCTAGACATGACCGCATTTGACATCATCCTAGAAATGGATTGGCTGACCACCTATCTTGCCTTCATCGATTGCGATCGACGGAGGGTAACGATCTGTACACCAGCGGGAGATTGCTTTTATTTCATGGGTGACCAGGATAAGGGTTTGGTGTCTATGCCCTGTGTCATGCGGAACCAGGGAAACCTGGGCTTCCTCTTTGCAGCCCTCTAGTTGGATGATGAGGTTAGGGTTCGAGGAGAGTTACCTCTGGTGGTCTGCAACTATTCTGATGTCTTCCTAGACGATCTATTTGAGTTACCACTGAGCCGTGAGGTAGAGTTCTGTATAGAGTTGATTCCAGGGACTGCTCCCATATCTATACCATCTTATCAGTTTGCACCCACTGAGCTGTCTGAGCTCAAGGTACAGCTTCAGGAGCTACAGGAGAAGGGGTTTATACGCTCGAGTACTTCACCTTGGGGAGTTCCTTTTCTTTTTGCCAAGAAGGATGGATCCTTACGTTTATGCATCGACTACCGAAAATTGAATCAGATGATAGTGAAAAACAAGTATCTTATGCCAAGGATAAATGATTTATTTGATCAGTTGAAGGGGTCGAGCTGCTTTTCAAAGATAGATCAGAGATCAGGATATCACCAATTGCGGATTAGGGACGAGGACATAGCGAAGACCGCCTTCTGGACTCGCTATGGTCACTACGAGTTTTTGGTCAAGCCGTTCGGTCTGACGAATGCACCAGCGACGTTCATGGGTTTGATGAACCGCATCTTTCATCCGTACTTAGATAGTTTCGTGGTAGTGTTTGTAGATGATATTCTCATCTACCCACCTACTAGGAAGGGGCATGAGGACCATCTGTGTATTGTTCTATAGACTTTGAGAGGGCATCGCTTGTATGCGAAGTTCGAGAAGTGCGAGTTTTGGATGTCTGTGGTGCGGTTTCTTGGACACGTAGTGTAGACAGACGAGGTAGCTGTGGATTTGTTGAACACAGATGCTGTGACAGGTTGGGAGCGACTGAAGAACGTCTTTGAGATTCGTAGCTTTCTGCGCTTAGTAGGGTACTATCGGCGGTTTGTGAAGGACTTTGCGAGACTTGCTGCACCGATGACGTGTCTGACTCAGAAGGGAGTTGTGTTTGTGTGGAGTGAGTCCTGTGAGTCAGCATTCCAGGAGCTGAAGATGAGGTTGACTAGCGCACCAGTGTTGGTTATCCCAGACCGAGGCTTGGGCTATACAGTGTATTGTGATGCATCACACGACAGTTTGGGCTATGTGCTGATGCAGTAAGGGAAGGTGGTGGCCTATGGTTCTCGGTAGCAAAAGATCCATGAGAAGAACTACTCGACACACGATCTGGAGTTGGTAGCCGTAGTCTTTGCCTTGAAGACATGGTGTTACTATCTCTATGGTGAGCATTTTGAGGTTTTCTCCGATCACAAGCGCTTAAAATATTTGTTTTCGCAGAAGGATCTAAACTTGTGCCAACGACGATGGATGGAGTTGTTAGAGGATTATGATTTCGACTTGCAGTATCATCCAGGGAAAGCTAACGTTGTAGCTGACACTCTCAGCAGGAGATCTCATAGCTCATTAGCTTCTGTTGCTATACGGGAATGGGACATGCTTGGAGAGATTGGGGAGTTTGATCTATGCCTTGAGGAAATAGCGACGGAGGCCACCTTGTTTTCAGTAGTGTTACGACCAGCATTGATTGCATGAGTGTTAGAGATCCAGCAAAAGAATCAAAAAGCTTAGATGATAAGAGATCGTGTTACTAGTGGAGAGGATACAACAGAATGGGTTGTGGGTTCAGACCAGATTCTATGATTAGTCGGGAAATTATTTGTGCCAGAGTCATGCCGAGCAGATCTTCTACATGAATGTCATCATTCACGCCTTGCAGTGCATCCTGGAGGCACGAAGATGTACCATGACCTACGCCGTCAGTTCTATTGGATAGAGATGAAGAAGGATGTACTTCGATTTTTTTCTCGGTGTCTTACCTGTCAGAAGGTAAAGGTGGAGCACCAGAAACTGGGAGAATTGTTACAGCCGTTACCGATATCTGAATGAAACTGGGAGACCATCATGATGGACTTTGTGTCAGGACTTCCTCGCTCCTAAAGGATACGACGCCGTTTGGGTCGTGGTCGATAGGTTGATGAAGTCTGCACACTTTCTCCCCATCCGCGTGAAGGATTTGGTGGATCGATTGAGTCATTTGTATGTCAGAGAGATAATCTGGTTGGATGGAGTGCCAGTGTCTATTGTTTCTGATCGAGACCTGCGCTTCACGTCACGCTTTTGGCAGAGTCTTCAGGAGGCTTTGGGGACGAACTTGATGTTCAGTGCTACTTTTCACCCCCAAACGGATGGTCAGTCTGAGAGGGCCATACAGATTCTTGAGGACATGTTGAGAGCATGTATACTTGATTTCAGAGGTTCTTGGGAGGATCATTTGTCGTTAGCAGAGTTTGCATACAACAATAGCTATCAGTCCAGTATTGGGATGGCACTGTATGAGTCTTTGTATGGTAGACCGTGTAGGTCTCTAGTGTGTTGGACAGATGTGGGAGATGCCACAGTCTTGGGACCAGACATGGTACGGGAGACAATGGAGAAGATTGTCGTGATTCGCCAGCGTCTACAGATAGCGCAGAGCCGCCAGAAGAGTTATGCAGACCAGAGAAGAAAACCTTTAGAGGTTGCAGTGGGAGATCATGTGTTTCAGAAGGTCTCACCTCGTAAAGGTTTGATGAGATTTGTTTGTAGCGGGAAGTTATCACCGCGCTACATTGGCCCTTTTGAGATTCTTGACAGGATTGGGGAGGTTGATTACTGTTTGGCTTTGCCACCTCAGTTAGCATCTGTGCATAACGTGTTTCACGTTTCTATGCTTCGGAGGTACGAGCCTAATCCGTCACATGTGTTAGATTGGGCTGAGCTGTGGGTGGATGAGGAGGCCATTTATGAGGAGCGTCCGGTGAAGATTCTTGACACGAAAGAGCAAGTGTTGTGGGGCAAAACCATTACTTATGTCAAGGTCTTATGGCTTCATCACGGGGTTGAAGAGGCTATATGGGAGCCGGAGTCGGGGATGCGTGCTAAATATCCAGAGCTTTTTCTTTTGTGACCCTGTAGTGAATTTCGGGGGCAAAATTTCTTAAGGGGGGAGAGTTGTAAGACCCGGACCCGTCTCTTTTTTAGACTTATATATATATATGATGTGTTTTGCATATATATGTCCTTGATGTATGTTTTAGTTTATCTAAGCATGCGGGGTCGATTCCCGAGGTTGTTCGGAGTTGCTGTGCAAATTTTAAAATTTTTAAAAAAAATAAATATTTTCGAGATATTTTACCAATAAATATCTTCCGTTAGATATTTTCATCAAATTATCTTCTCCTTCTCTCTCTTGCCTTGAAACTCACCACATGCTCTGCCTTCTCTCTAACTTCTCGGGGGCCTGGGGTTTAGTTTTTGATAAACCAACTGCTGATCCTTGGTATCATCATCGAGGTCTACGCATCCATCTAGTCAAAATTTGATTTTGACGAAGCTTGGTATTGCACGTGGATCGAGATGTCGAGTTTTAAACTCACCGAGATAGGATCCTAGACTGTATAACTGTTAGAGGGTTCTATGTGTAATCCTACGTGTTTCTACCGTTTAAAAACGCATAAAAAATGATTTATGTTTCGAATTCAATTTTGGGTTAAAATCGTTTTTCGGCGTCGATTTTATGATAGCCTTGGACTCGGGTGTGCTCTTAGGTATCAGAACGGGTGTTTTTGAAGTTGGTTTGAGGGTGGGAGGCCAAAACTGTAGTTAAAACCATTTTCTGGGCTTGTTCACTCGACTGGACCCTTGAGTTTAGTCAACTAGATCATCATTTTGGGAGTTCAATCGACTGAACTCATGGGGTCTGTCGACTGAAGTGCACTCTGTTTGAAAATTTTGTTTTTCCAGAGTATTTTTCAGTCGACTGGGGGTGAGTCCAGTCAACTGAAATGCCTGCTGTTTGCTTGGCATTTTGGTGGTTCGTTTTGGGAAAAAGGTTGAGTTCCTTTTTGGAAAAAGGTTCAGTTTTTGTGAAAAGCGTGTTTTATTGAAGGTCTGGAGCTAGCCCTTGCGGTTGAGTCTCAACTTCTAAAATGTTTTGGGTGAAAATATGTTTTTACATATGTTGTTGATCTCCATGGTTCATGGATGGGATCTCTTTTATATACACGTGTGGTGTATCTGTTTTGCGGGTTGGTTTTGAAATGTTCTCCATAGATGTACCGTGACAGTAGGTATTGTTGAGTTGGGCTTGCATTGCTCCTCGATGTAAGTCCAGAAATGTGTGCAGCGTAGGTGCTCTGTACCTTCGGGTTAGTCCCCGTAAATTGAGTGATTAGGTGCTTTGTACCCTTGGGCTCAGGTCCCGTAAATTAAGCAGTAGGTGCTCTGTACCTTCGGGTTGAATCCCGTAAATTGAGTAGTTGGTGGGTGCTCTAGACCCTTGGGCTTGACCCGTAAATTGAGCAGTTACGTTGTCGTAACTCCGTATAGAACTTGTCATTACCAAGCCTGTTGGCGTGGGGTAATGGACGAGAGTCTATTGTTATTGCCTTTGTCTTGAGTTAATAGAGTCGGTACGTAGGATTACATTTTATCGTGTCTCCTCGGCTGCGTGTCCTGAGTGGAGAATGTTGTATTTTACTGCTTTTCCTTAACTGTGGCATGATATCTGTCAGGTTATATGCATAGTTTTAAGGATGGAAAAACTGATGGTTTTTTATAGGAAAACCTGTTTGAGGCTTTTGTGGTCGAGTTCGCTCCCATCATATGATTGCATCACCTGTGTTACAGTTTACAGTCTATTTTCTATTGGGCTTCGGCTCACGGTGTGGAATTTTTGTTGTAAAACCTATATCAGTTGAGCACGTGGAGTTGACCTAGTTGCAGAGGTGATGGAATACTTACAGTAGTTTTCCCTTTTTGAGATATGTACTTTTACATGTGATGCCTGTGAAGGCTGGTTTTGTACGGCTTTGGGCGATATGATTATTCATGTATGAGAATGCATGTTACAGTTTTCTGAGAGTTGAACTTAGGAATCTTTTATCCAAATGTTGTATTTTGATTTCCAACAGTGAAAAACCTATTTTTCTTAAATGGGTGTTTGGTGGGCTTTCGCGTGACCCTGGTGTTCGAGGCGTGACAATCTAAAATGTGCACTCTACCCCTCAAACAATCTTCAGCATCAATGGGACTCACTGTTTCCATAAACTCCTTGGCACCCAATCATTAACTAAAGAGTTACCAGTCCTTGAGGTGATCTTGATAATCCTAATGACGAAGTCTGTAATCATATACTTCCATTTTCTCTCTTGTCTTTCCAAAAATTGCTCAATTCCTCTTGGCCTCTACCGTTTGTTCTTGACATGCGTAGAACGTTGGGTTTGAATGTCTCTTCCAAGAACTGGAACTTTCTCTCAGGCGGTTGGTCATTCTAGGGTAAAACGGACATGATAAAAGGTACGGTTGTGGTAATTACCTAGTCATGTGATTCATTGTGACTCGGTGGTTAATTCTTCATCAGGCTCCAAACGTTCATTGTTGAGATCTAAATCCTTCGTTCTTTGGTAGTGATGGCAAAAATTCGAACTCTTAGCACTTCGATGGAAAGGTTGGTGTGAGTATTGATGTATATAAATGTACTTCTTTTGCTAGCATACTAAAGTTAACGTGAGTTCCAGGCTATTTCTCGTTTTTCACTTCCTTACTACCGATATGAATCTTTTACTTCTCGATTTATCGGATGGCTGGGTCGGCTATAAACTAGTCTGGAGAAGGTTGAATTGTACTATATGGTGGTGTCGCGAATCCTTTGATGTGAAGCTGTCGTTTGTACTTTAGATTGTTGATGGCATAGTCTCACTTGTCAGGACCTTTGAAAAGCTATAATTAATTGTTACTAACGATCGTTGTCACTCATAGATTTATGGGACAAGATTTTTGAAGGTCGACAGTCAAAAACATGCACGGGGTTAGAACGTCTTAGGGTGGAACCCAGGTGGTTCAAAGATAGGTTGGATGAGGTTAAACGGTCACGATTAAGGTAACTACCATTGACACAAATTGAGTAGTCATTTGGGGTTCAATTGTAGGTGAAACAAGAAGAGGATAATGAACAATGATTCAAATAAGTGTCCCTGGAACTAATCCAATACAATCAGATTATAATAAAGGAGATAACAAAAAGGGTAGCCTAACTAGATACTTTTCCCTAAATTTACGTCAGCCTAACGTACTTCAATTCAAGCATCCAAGTCGACTTCCAAGGTTGGGATTTCAAGAGTGTACAAAGAATTCACAAAATCACTACAATAGGCTGTGATTTTAGAATCGAGAGAAAATTAACAATAGCAAAAGATGTTATCAATGTTGAATGTTTGGAATAGGTAATTAACAAAGAATTGATATCGAGTTCTTCAAGAGTAGAGTTTGAATAAGGATAATGACTTGAATCGAAGAAGAATCAAATACGAATACTGGTCATTATTGAGGCACGAAAACTTAAAGACAAGGGTACTTTCTTGGATTGAATTTCGAATAGGGTTATCAACAAGACTTTGGTGCATAAGAGTTATCGACGAACGACACTTGACGGTACCATTGAGGACTGATGATATAACAAGGAAGGACATACAAAAGAATTTCAAAAAGCTTACACCAAGACTTGGGGTAAACGAGGAAATAACTTATATGGATGAAGTCGCAGGTTTTTAACGGTGTCTCTCGAGGTGATATCTAAAACTTCTCCTAATGCGTACTCCTGTCTACCCCCCTTAAAATAAGAAAACTCGTTGCATGAATCTCCGATCTTTGATCTTGACGGTCATACCTGTCCTTCGCATGTAGATTCTCTGTTGCATCTGATCCCGGTAACGTCCTAACACGACTTGCTATAAGACTCAGGCGTAGAAGATTTTAGTTCTTATAATGTATGAATGATAATAATTATTAATACAACGCCTCCTACAGAGCTCCAATGCGACAGAATGCATAGTTTCCTATAACCCAAGACCTGAAGGTTCACTAAACCTAAGCTCTGATACCAACTATGACTCCCCGTCCTCCGGGCACGTCGGGATATACATAAATATAAATAAAGAGGTATTCTAGCCATTCATTCATATTTAAATACGTTAATAATGACATCATAAAGGAGTTCTGAACCATTCAAAGTACTTAAATATTACAGTTTCATCAAGAAATTTCAAAAATTACACTAAGCGCGAAAGAACTGAATATAAGCACAAAAGCAGAAGTCTTGACTCCTTAGAATGCATCAACGAAATCCACATGCTCTTGGAACTCACTCAGTTCTTCAAACTCTTCTTCTCCCTCTAGCACAACTTCTTCTAAGAATTCTTCCTTACCTATGGCGTGAATGCCAAGAGCCAAGGCCCAAAAGCAAAACACTCTAACCTTCTAACTAATCTCACGGCACAAAATTCACCGCAACATATACCATAAAGCACCCAGTACAGTTTATAGTCAACGAGATAGACAAATTTATGACATGAAAGTAGATAAGTCAATAAACATGCGTGTATGAAATGCAGATGCCGAACCCAAAATGCACCCAGATAAGAACAGGAATTCCACGCCGACAATCACCAGAGTAGGCATTATTGGACAAATTGATCAGCAAAGCCATCATCGCACCTCGTTGTAAATAGTATGATATGCTAGCGACAAACCCATGGTGCCCAACAATATTCATAAACCATTTCTGTAACACCGGGGATGCACCTACGGTGTACAAGCCAAAATCATTTCCAGCACCGGGAACGCACCCAAGGTGTAAAAACCAAAATATTTTTAAAAATGGCAACCAGGGACGCCCTAAACTTAGAACCAAGAAAAGACAATTCAACACAGCCCATCCCAACAATGGTTTGCACAGATGGACTCCAATATGCCAGGATCCATGTGACAATGTCAATAATGTATGATATGGATCTCAAATATAATCATCTACAGTATGGCATCAACTAGCATGGCAAGATTCATGGTATAACGCGCAAAGCTTAAAGTACAAGTATGTGAGGCAAAAGCTACAATTCACAAGATACGATTCAGCATGATCGCTTGGGTTCTAAATCATCATACATTCACTTAGAAACATTAATCGACTAATTCAAATCAATAGTCATATAGAACTCGGGTCTCATCGCAAAGGGTGCTCAAATCACACTTAACAACTTTTAGGGCCAAAACCAAGTATTAAATTAATAGGGGCAACAAATTTTTGGGGCATCTAGAATTGAAATTAAGTTATGATTTTTAAACACTATTTAGATAAAAATATATCCTACAATTCACATGTTTAACACCAAGGTTAAATTCTAAGGCAAATGGGTGAACATTTCATATTAAGTAAAAACGGTTCAGCACTTTCTCCAGATTTTACCCAAAATTATGCTTCTGTTGATCTCGGTTTTGGGGTATCAAATGAAGTCCAAATGAGCCCATTTATTGGTATGTTCTAGTTTAACAAATCTTCTACAAGTTTCATGTTTAGAGCTAAGGGTAGTTGTTTGAAACAAGTTATACTTTTTGGCCATTTTAAAAAGTCGGTTCTGTTAGATGCCAAAACTCAGCAGAGCCGGTTTTGAACAGAGGGTTTAAAATGGTTTTGGGGTATCATCCCGAGGCATTAAGGTCTGATTTTTTTCTCCAAATACTTCAAAATTGTGGCTACAATGTTCATGTAGACCACTTTTGGAATAGGTCACTAAAAATAGGTGTTTTGGGCTATATAAAATTATGTGACAGAATGTTCCTTAGGGACTGAAAATCAATAGAGATTATTAGTGGGGTTTTGACTTATCAAATCTCAATATTTTGTTCTCTATTTTGGTGGGTAGGTTTATATACATGTTATCTAGGTTTTTCATGTTGGTAGTGTTGAATGGTCAGAAAATAACACACTTTGGTAAAATTGTAACATCTTGAGTTCTGGTTATGGAAATGAGTTGAAACCAACTTTGGATGATAGATAACACAAAAAGATAACTCTGGACATAAAAATCATGCTTAGATCAATTTTTTACATTGAGTTATGGTATTTCAAATCTCAAGACAGAAACATCAAAGTCCTCAAAAATCAAGCCTCTTAGGGTTTAGGTCTTTTACTCATGCCATGTCAAGTTTTTGTTCCATTTCTTTGCATGCTTGTGTTTCAAACTTCAATATCAAGACTCCAGCACACTTAGAGGTCATCAAACTCAAAAATAACAACATACAACAACATCTCATATCATTCATAATCAAAACAGCCCTTAAGTTTCCAACTACAATGCTTTTTCGGTTTGATTTCGGTTCTTGATTTTTAGAGTGTTTAAAGGGATGGGTTGAGGGATATTTTGAAGGATCTTAGATACAAGATTTAGATATTTTACTACTTGTTTTGAGAGAACAAATAATGGTGGAGGATGGGTTTGGACTTAGCTTTCGAAATTCGCCTCGATTTCTTCCTTCTTCCTCCTTCTTCCTCAAACTCATGGAGTACCTCAAGAACCATTGAAGGTCTGGTCCCTCACTCTCTTGCACGAAATTTTGAAGGGGAGAAGAGGTGTTTGGGCTTTGTTTATAAATGAGGAGGATAGGGAACACATGGGCGACAAAAAGTATGTTGAAGGAGACTTTTTCTTCACTTTAATAAATGTGATTTGAGTTTTGATTTAAGTTGATTTGATTCTTTGAGAATAGAATTCAGATTTGGGAAAGCTAAAAGTATCCAGGTGGCTGTTTGGGGGACAAAAATCTGATCCCCCATCAATCAAGGGGTTTTTTTTGATTTGCGTGCCCCTATTGTGCAAAAAATGCATTAAAAGTTAATTTTATGTATCTTTTTGATGTATTTTTCTATAGAAACCTATTATATTAATATGTTCATGATAAATATAGTATTTCCATGTATTATTATTGTTTTCATGGCAATTGATTAAATAGAAGTAGTCTTTTACGTCAAATTAAGCTGTTTTAACAATATATGACTTTTTGACTTATTTTATTGTGTATGAACTTCAATAATGATTTATTTGCTTTTTTGACTTATCACACTATATTATTAAGCATATTACTTGTTCATCAAGTTTCGAATCATCATAATGCTTCATTTAATACATTTCTCATCATTTAAAACTAAAAAGAAGCAAAAAAGTCACTTTTTGGCACATCCCCCAAGGTGGTCGACCACTAAGGGGAATTTTTGGCATTTTTTATGTTATTTTGCCCTTTACTACTTAATTATACTTAAATTCTTGATTTAGGGTATCCATATGTCAATTTGGATTTTTAAGGCTTTTTGCTATAATATGGGCAAAACGGTCGTTTTACTCTATTTATGAGAATTTTTTATTTTTAATTCATTATTTCATGATATATACTTAATTTAGAATGTTAGGAAATTCTTCGGGTATTAGGGTTTTATTGCATGTGTTTTGGATCTTTTTAGGATTTTCGAGTCGAACTTAGGGTTTTCGATTCGAGTTAGGGTTCTGAACTCTTTCCATTTTCTATGGTCTCGTGGACTATCCATCACTAACACTTAGGGTTTGGGCTGGGTCTTTACATGGCTCGTTATCAATAGGGTTGTTACAACTAGGGTTTGTACCGGGGCGTTACACTCAGTACACAACCAAAACCTGAATTGATCAAGAAATCGGCATCTCCCTCCAACCGAGATGAAACAACTCACACCAGACAATCGTCTACCAAGAAACTCTATCTCTCTCCAAAGAGAAGAAAAGGGTCAACAAAACCCATAACCCAATCTCAGCGTACTCCTAGTACTCAAAAACGCTTGGCCTCTCAAGAACCCTGTGAACTTTACCTTGAAGCCACATCGACCACAGTCAAACAGCTGCCATTAACCACGATCGCGGTACCCCAAACCATCCGCTACATCAAGCTCTCAGCTTTCAGACCTCATTCGCACACAGATACGAACACTACCAATCTGCATACCTTATACAACACATCCCATACCATAAGATTACAAGCTCATCACCAATCATGCATGGAGACATTCATTAACATTCCCATCGCGCCAAAACCTCACTCCAGAAGGTTGCGCTTACTCACCTAACTCCTACTAGGCAAATCACAGCCATGCCACTGCTTCGAGTCCACTACCCACGCAACTCTCATAGTAAGCGCACGGCACAATACAAAGGGAATCCAATCCTGAGTTCTTCTATCCAGAGTTATCAAGAACTTCCTTAACCATGCAAACACCTTTTGCACTTCTGCACTTCCGCTTTCAAATCACACATCGATCACAGGCATCGTAACCCACGATTTCTCACGTATTGCCCTAGGCTAGCCAAATCACACGGTACATTGCTGAACCTTATCACTCCATACTTCGTTCTCATGGGCAATCAACATACCCATCTCTGAACCTAAGGTAGAACACAAACAACCTCCAAACATAGCACACCGAGGATATATCGTCTCAGCACTAACCAACTACACTCTCGAATTTGTCTATGGTCCCTTCAAACCTCATGCACCCAGCACGGTTCCCAAACACGATCTCTTGATCATGAAGATAACGACCAAACCACGAACTTGTGTTTCCTCAGGGTTTGCAAAGAAATCTTCAAATGTTCCATGTGTTCC
Source organism: Heliamphora ciliata (assembly GCA_032360265.1). Taxonomy (NCBI): domain Eukaryota; kingdom Viridiplantae; phylum Streptophyta; class Magnoliopsida; order Ericales; family Sarraceniaceae; genus Heliamphora; species Heliamphora ciliata. Next base: position 2,058 of record JAUMHN010349022.1, on the reverse strand, counting down.
TCCTCACTTCGAGAGTATATCAAAATGCCATCTATGAATACAATCACGAATTGATCTAGAAAACTTTTAAACACTTGATTCATCAGGTCCATAAACACCGTAGGGGCATTCGTTAACCCGAAAGGCATCACCACAAATTCATAATACCCGTAACAGGTTCTAAAGGAAGTCTTGGGTACATCTGACTCTCGTACTTTCAATTGATGATATCTTGACCTCAAGTTTATCTTTGAGAACACTCCGGTTCCTTGCAATTGGTCGAACAGGTCGTCTATCCTAGGCAAAGGATACTTGCTCTTAATAGTCACCCTTTCGTCTATCCTCAACACACAATCTTTACACACACTTTTAATTACCACTCTAACCTTACGACCATCAAGATTAATACCGCCACCTGAACCTAATACGTCACTAGGGCTAAACATTCCACGTAGACTAACCGCTCCACAGGTATATGCTTACCTATACCAACCCAAACACAACCCTCATCATACCACAATATACATTCGCATCTTTCCTTCACATACGTACCACTCACCCAACAATACTTTAACCATACAGTACTAACTCCTGATTCTAAAATTGCTTATCATCATCACTCAATCCCTTCACACATTCTCTGCCGCATAACCGAATCAAAAACCACTTTCGCACTTTAACTATTTCATCATAACCGCATTTTACCAAGACACTCGATTCACTCGAGGCCAATTTACAAAAACCATTCCCATTAATTCATACAGTTTCACTTACGCTTGCACTATTCTCATCCAAACACTTATTCATACCGCGTACTCACACTAAGTTGCTTCGCAACTCCACCAGAAACACTAAAATTATATCTCCCTTCTGTTAGGGTTGGTATACTAAAAACCATGTTTTAGTATTTAATTTTATTTTTTAATAAAATTAATTTTCTACTTTATGAGAATCTTTATGAGTAATGTATGTATATCAGTTATTTATTATGCATGGATGTCCAATATTCTGTATAGTATTTAATCTGGTGTGTAGAGTACGGCTTACACACAGAAGACCAGATTTTAGGTTCTTGCAGAATATAAGTTGTATGTTCACAGTTTAGATGGAAATGGACATACCATCGGTACGACTGTGGTACAGAGTTTTAGTAGGCCTTTCTTGGTTACTAGAAACAGATAATAGCGTCGTCTATTGTTCCGACTCTCTTTGCCAATACACTTTATGTGTATTAAATGGGACATTTGAGGTAATTAATTTAGTACTGACTACTGGCTATATAAATTAATTCACACCCTAAGGTTATTATGAATAGTACTTATCCTCTTAATCCGAAAATAATTATTGATTTGCATATATTTAATATTCATTGTTTTGATTCATTAGAGGGTGCAATCTTATATGGGTCTATATTCCCGGTGAGTTGGATAGTGATATTATTTACTTGGAAAATATTCATTATTGACGAAACCCACGTCCCGAAAGATCGGGATTGACGATACCCCCTTAAGGATGCTTATAAATTTTGACCGGGTCAAACCCTGCAGGTAGATTTAATTATCCGGCGGTCAAATAAGTTAAGCGGAAGGGTTTAAGGAATATGAAGATGCCAATTAAATTAAATTGATAGTAATTAAATTTAATTGGTGGATATCGGGAATTTTAACGTGGGCAGAAATGATAAGTATTTAATAACAGGGCCTCAATGCAAGAAGGTCTTGAGATTATAGGTCAGAGTACAATTATAGTTCTTTAGCGGTGTGAACTGTAATTCAGTGTTTTATGAAAATTGTAGAAACCGCTGCGACTTTCCATAATTGTAGAAACCGCCCGTAGGTATCTGTATTCTACTAGAAGTCTTACTCATAATTACTCCACAGGTCCCTGCTGTAGCCCTATATATATGCGGGTAGGCTGAACCAGTTTTACATTGATTTTCATATCATTATTGATATATTATTTTTGTCTTTCAAGACTTAAAAAATATATCGGCGTTCTGTCAGTACAAGTTCTCGGAGGATCGTAACCCACACTACGTTCGAGGATCGCGTAAGGGAATACAGTAGAAGATCTGACTGG
>JAUMHN010348916.1:0-17594 GCA_032360265.1 Heliamphora ciliata | reverse complement strand
ATAAATGTGAGCTTGATGATTTCTGAGATTGATTTGAACAATGGAATAGTAAATGCAAGTCTCCAACCTTCTTAAATACTGAGAAGTAACTTCTTATATAAGTTCTTATGAGTTCATGACCATTGGAGGTTGGTGGGGGCAATAAATTCCAAAAATTCAGCCATTAAGATCTTTCGTATTTTGAATTTTCGTCTTTAGGGTCGACACAAATATCTTTGGTGTCGACACAATGTATCTAGGGCAGAGTTCTTCAAGTGGTTGGGTCGACACAAATTTTCGGAAGGGTAGACACAATTTCTACACTTTACCTTCCAACGTTATGGGGTTAACACATTTGAACCTGGTGTTGACTCGTTTAAAGCTTAAGCATCCGGAGGGACCATTTGTGTCGACTCAACTTGTCTCTGGTGTCAACACTGAATTTCTGTAAAAAGTCTTGATTCTTTTGTGTCGACACATTTGGTCTCTAGGGTCGATACCAACATTTTGCAGGCAGGCTATGGACTTTTGTGTCGACACAACTTGTCTTGGGGTCAACACCAAAAATCTGCAGGAGGTTTCGGTTATTTTGTGTCGACACAATTTTTATTTGTGTCGATCCAAACTTTCGGAAACCGAAAGTGATGATCACTTTTGTGTCGACACAAAATTGATTTGTGTCGACTCAAATGAGTCCTGGGCACTTTGGTACTTTTGTGTTGACGCAAAACTAGTTTGTGTCGACACTAATGTTTTGGTACCTAAAGATCAACTTGAAAAACAGTTATGGTGTCAAACCATTTAATCAATGGGTATTGACACACTTGATATTGTTTCAAGTGTACTTTGTCTTAAAAAGTGTTTGACTTAATTTTTAATTAAAATCAACACAAAATATTCTAATTAAAGAATGCTTAGGTGTTTGAACCTTTTTGAGATAAAAGCCATTTCTTTTTGGTTAAGGTGCCAACTTTGATTGTTCAAAATGTGTTAACACTTTCGTTTTGAAAATATAAAATATTATCAATTTAAAACCAATTATCTTTAGAAAATGACTTATAAAAATCATCAAAATTATAATAAAAAGCCCTTGGGCTAACATTAATCAAAACCATAATGAATCTTTTCAAGGAATCGAGAATTCCCACTAAATTGACAAGCAATTAGAACCAGAAATGAGAATAAAAAATCGTTGCTCTTTGCTAAACAGACTTACGATACCAAGTGTCGTTCCTTCCTTTTTTTTTTCTTTGTGTGAAATAAATATTTTTTTAATTTATACGATACGAAATTAAAAAATCATACCTTACTTCTATCACCCTCATATTTGAATCGTTTACCAATAGTTTTGATACCACTTGTCGAAATTTGAGCACCAATCTCCGAACACAAACGGTAACATACACATGAAAAATTTCTAGTGGACTCCTAATTTCATCATAACCTAATTACATATAGACCAAATACTATAATAAATGCAGGCTTGATAAAATATAAGACATTTACAAAGAGACTATGTGACAAACTACCAAGGCCATGTTTAATTGATCAAATTAATAATGAAAAGATATATAATCTCACTTAATAAGTAGTCCCATGCGAATATTAATGAATGACTTATTAACACCATATTCTCTTAAGTATTGTATATCCCACATTTTGTGAGATTAGTTATTCAATAGATGCATAATTTTTTCACCACTTGTTGAATTCAAATAAGAAAAACATAATCTCATAAGATATATAATTAAGTCATATGTCTAATCCGATCAATTAAATATGTCCAATGGTGTCACATATGACAAAAAGGCTAGTGGTATCAACAAGGCTTGTCCCTCTATTTGAGGCATATTCACTTCTTCATTGTACATTAAAGTAGTACATTTTAAAATTGCCCTACAATCGAAATTCTTCAAAATCCATAAGAGAATAACACTAAAAAAAAACTTCAAAAAATGAAAGAAAATGAAATTCCCTTTGTGTCACCCATCCTTTGTATGATCACTATGTTATTCAAAATTACAAAGCCTGGTGTACTACTTTCCGAGGATCTTTCAAGTCCAAAGTTCCCAAAATTCATAGCAAGTGAGAGACAACTAATCTCTCTCTAGATCTTACTTGCTACAGCTGAACTTCAGTCAGATCAAATCCTGATAGAACTTTTTGCATAAACTGGCAAAGCAACGGAATATCCAGAACAAAACCAAAACCCAAAAAAAAGGCCCTTTCTTCCTTTGCTTAGACTTCATAGAGTACATCACATAGAAGGAAGAAAGAGAAAATGAAGAATCAAAATCAGGAAAATGGTTAGCTGTGTTTACATCTTTTCTTCTTTCCTTATACCCATTCATCCTTAGGTATCATTCCACACAGTGAAAGCTTGAGCTCCATGGAAGACCGCCATGGAACTAGGCCTGGGCGCAAGAGCCGGAACGGCGGTGGGAACCCAGTTGTTGCAAGCCGATGCCTGATGGTACACAGTAGGGGAGGCCTTGACTGCACTGGCCGGCGAGGGTTGCTGAGAAAGATAATGCAAGTTCCGTGGATGATAATACGGATCCGACGAGGAGCAAAACATGTTTTCATAACCAAGCGCTTTGATCTCACTATCCCCAAAAACATTTCCTTGAGGATTGTTTCCTTCCTGTGCAATGACAGTAGCAATTGGCATGACAAAACCACCATTAATGCCGTTGCCGCCATAGCCAACACCTTGATGAAATCCCACATTGCTGCCGATCCCATCGCCGCAGGCGGAGCTGTGCTCCATTGAAGAAGAGTCCAAGCTCATGAGGTTATGCAACACAGAAACAGAAGGCTGGAAGAAGTTATGGGTACTTCCCAATTGGAGGTGGTTAAGATCTTGATAGGGGTGGGCGGGATTGGGATTGGGATTGGGATCAGGGTCTTGCTCTTGCTTGCACCAAACTCTTTGATTACCGTATGGGTAATGATGCATGCCGAATGGCGGCGCTTGCTGGAATGCAATGGTGGGCCAGCCGTGGTGGGCGCCGTAGCTGCTGATTCCGTCGCCAACATGATTGTGATCGGCCGCCCTCTGCGGCTGCGCGTCTATGGTGATGTCGGCCTGCTCCGCATCTTTCAGGCGCTTGGCGGCTCCGCCGATGGGCAAAGTGCTGCTCTCCAGTATGCTCTTAACGTCGTATCTGCTCATGTCGAAGTTTGTCACCGCGTTCAATCCCCGAAACTTTATTGCGGCAATGTCGTAGGCCTCCGCTGCTTCCTCCTGGGTGCCTGCAAAATTCAAGAGAAGAAGGTTGGGAAAATTTGTAATACGTACGTTTTTCAAGATATTTCATTTGTACTACTCGTGTCCATAAAAAAAACACTTTGAGTGCCCAGAAAAACCTAAAAAAATAAATGAGACAATCCTCGATTTAGGTAATGTTTGGTTGCCAATATAACAAAATTTGAAGCATAAAAGCAATCTAAAGTTTCATTTGATTTAATCGAAAAGACATCCAACCGATTCATATGCCCTTCTCCTCATCCATTCCTACTCCAAGTTATTCAAATTTCTGTCAAATTAAAGAAACAATATTAATGTGGCCCACCTTGTCCAAAGATGGAAGATTTACTTACTGAAAGTGCCCAAGTAAAGGTCCTTGTTCCCTGCAACTCTTCCAATTCTTGCTTGCCATCTTCCATGCTGGTGGTGCCTGTCATCATACCAAATTTATTGCAATTCAAAAAACAAATACAAAAAAGTGAATTGTCTCATGCAGTGAAGGTCCATCATTTTAAAGTTTGGGTAGAGACAGAAAAATAACTTCATTATTTATATTTTAAAATAACAATAAAATTAGAAAAATAAAAGCAAACTGAGGAAAAGTTGATCATTTAAAAGTGAGTGAGTAGAGGAAAAAAAATTTACTATTTATGTTCTAAAATAATAATAAATTTTAAAAAATCAAACAAAACCGGGGAAGAGTAGCATTCTTTATGTAAGGAGGTTATTATTATTATTATTATTATTATTATTATTATTATCATTGATGAGTATGGGGTATTTTAGTCAAATGTACCCCGTCGAGGAAGAGTTAGCCCAGACCTTGTTCTCGCATGCTTAACCATTGGATATTAGGTAATCTCATATTGATCAGCCTATCAACCTTTCAACCTCGTCAATGGCTAGCCTTAGTCAGCTCGACACGTGCTAGACACGCTCGACTACCTAAGACTAGGAAAACTCACCAAGGTGATACCAACATAACCGTTTTGCACACAGAGACCTTGCCATGCGTCCAAAGATACAGTACCTAAAGCAAATTATAACGGATTCAAGTATATTCAAATAGAACTCTCTCTCTCTTTCTCTAGATCACTTACTTGCCCTCTACTCTACCAAAAATCTAACTTGACCTTCGGAGGGAACCCGCTGGAAATACTCCGACACCCTTTTAACTCTTTGTTTGATATCTCAGGTGGAGCTAAGATCTCGGAAGACCATTCCTGGAATCGTGCACCATTAATCAAAAACTTATTATTCGTATTATGATGATGGTGATGATCGCGATGATGATAATGATGACGACGATGACGACAATGGCAACAAAGACTACAATGGAGAAATTAGAAACCATCCTACGCATGCCCTTTGAAACCACACTAACTAGGAGAGTAAACTCGGGTTCAGTGCTAGACAAGGATTGCAAATACTGAAATTTTTTGAGCTCTAGCTTTCCTTCAGAAAAAGGAAATTAATGCTGGAAATTTTTTGGAGAACTGTTTGAACCGGCCTCTTTGTTTTCCAGATTATTTCCAGAAAATGTCCAAGTTAAGCTTAGGACGTTACGCGAAGTACCTAACATTAATCCTGGTGTTAGAGCTTTTAAACAATTAGTGGCTACTGCCTAAATTTCATAATATTCTTTTATCACTTCATGAATATATGCTAAATTTCTCCACAACTCGTGTCTATACCTTTGGCATGTCATTGCACGAACACTTAAGAGAAATGGTAGGATAATTAATAATGCCAAAATGAAATTATGAATATTGAAGAAGTCCAATTACACAGATTTCAATTACAGAACTAATTACAGATTAGTGATTCTTACCGGTAATAACATGTGTTATTTTTATTTTTATGAAAAAAGGCTTGTTTTTACTGGTAAAAATCTGTAGTCTATGAATAGTTATGTGTTCTAAATTTGTGCACATAGTCAAGCTGTTATTCGGTTTGATCCCCTTTAAGTTTAGTTACCTTGTAACTCCGCGATAGATTGACGCACCGCGAGAAAACCCGCTGCTCTTTCTGCAGAGAAAGAATAAAGAACATTAAACACCATAAGTCTCATGGATTCATCGATCTTTTTCGCTTTATGAATCAATTTGAGAGCAATACTGTAATGAATTCGGGCGTTTCTCTGCAGACCTTCGAAGGGATGCAACATACTCCTGCCTGGTCATGTGCTTCATTTCTTCCAGCTCGTTCTCATAGTTGCTTATCTGATATTCAAATAAAAAAGAGTTACATATAATAAATAAATAAATAACATGAAAACACAAATAATTATGCGAAGTCCATGGTGAAGCTATCTTATTTATTTTGTAACTTAGGGCATTCTTGCAACGAAGCTAGATAATATATTGTAAAACAATATTTCTAGGTAGCCGTACCAAGAGTTTTAAAATTAGTTGAAGTTTATAGCATGATTTTTAGTAGTGTTTTCATGATACATATTGATATCGGGTGATACCGCTATATTAGTAGATATCGAACAATGTCGATCGAGCTGATGCTAGTAAATAAGTCAGTATAGGTATCAAATGATACAATAGGCCGACACATCTCAATTGATCATTTAAAATCTTGGTGTATGCCGTAGGTTCATACTTAGTTGAGCACGAACAATGCTAAGAGTGAATCTTATCCATACATTTTTCATTTCAATAAAATGATGGGTGCAGCAAACGTGATGATATAATTTGCACCTCTAAGGGAATAAGGGAGTATACACCCCAGCAGGTGTACTAGAATATACATTAGGGTATTAATGTATTACTTATTGCTTTCAAAAGTTGAAATGGCCAAGCAGTTTGAAAGCTAATTAACTAGTATCTAAATGGTAAGAAATAAAAGAAAGAAAAACCAACCAAAAAAACAGAAAAAGAGGTTACTCTGGAATCTTACTGGGAAATTTGTAGTGGTTGTGGTACTCCAGTACTTCAATGCTGCTAGATCATAAGCTCTTGCCGCCTTTTCTTCTTTATCATAACCTCCTATATTCATAAAAACAGATCAGAAATCACCAGTGATTTGGAAAAACCCAGATCTTAAATGCCGGGGAATTAATTTTAAAAAAAAAATAAGGGGGCCCTTTTTCACTTACCCAAATAAACTAGAGAGAGGTTGAAGAAGAAGCCCAATATCAAATCATAAGGAACCCAGAAAGAAATACAGAAGTTAGTTCAAGATAATATGCTATGATTTATTGATTTTATTTCTTTTAAAAAAAATCTACCTAGAGTGTTAATAAAATGCAAGAACAGAAGCTAAAATGCAAACCTTGTCTTCCTTTCCGAGTCTGTCCCTCTCTTCTACAACTATTATCCCATAGATGAGCTTCGTATCTTCCAGTCCATCTATGTCTGCCAAATCAAAATCACCGTCAAATGTGTGTGTGTGCGTGTGTATATATATATATGTATATATTCACACACATACGCATACATACTTATATCTGAAGAATGTTGGTGCAAAAGATTAAAACAAACGAGTGCAAGTACCTGGTTACACCGCGGTAAATTGAAGTTCTCTGACCAAATGTATCGATAGACTTGCGAGGCACCGCCTCTATTGCACTGGTTTGAACGTCGAGACTCATCCCCTTCTGTTTGTTATCCAACGACGAGCTCTCTGCTCCGTCGCTGCCGCCACCACCACTCGCCGCCAAAAGCGGCAGACCAGAGCTCATCTGCGACTCGGTATTCATCGACAGCGACAAAGTCTGTGCACTCGTCATTCTTCTATCAGATTCAGATCCCTGGATACCGCCACCGCCATCATTCTTGCTCTCCTGCTGTGCTGGTGTTGGTTGGTTCCGCAACCAGTTCTTTATCATAGAAAGGCCTATGGTGGTGGTGTTGTTGATGCCGCCGCCGCCTCCATCACTTGCTTGGACACCATCGGCGCTTGTCTCCGATGGAATCTGCAACGAACAGTTTGGATACATGTAGTGAGCTGTGCCACTGTAAGCTGAGTTAATGGCACTGCACGCTGAAAGTTCTTGTCCATGATCGGCAAAAGAGTGGCCGCCAAGGAAGTTTTCGAGCTTCGGCCCATGGTTTTCTAGGTTCTGACCGCTGCATGAACTACCCATAAGCATAGGAAAGTCTGAGGTGGTTTTGCAGTTGTTGTCGGAGTCCATAGCCATATCTTTGATATTCCAATCTGCAAGAAAGGGAAACAAAATCCAGATAGAGAATGTCAAAATGATATGAGAACTAATTTAATTTCTTTTTTGTGTTTCTACTTTCCAGGGATTTGCATTCCATCCCCGTGGGTTCAGCTTTGAGTTGGCAATCTTGAATAGTTTGATTTGAAAACATTTGGGTAATGTACTAATGTATATAATAGAGAAAAAAAAAAAGGTAAAACAAAAATAACCTTGTGACTGATTGCTCCTGTTGAATGCTTCTAATATGCCAAAAGGGGCTTGAACGTTTGGGGAAGGAACAGTTGAGTCGGAAGTGAGATCAAAGCATTCGCTGTTGTAGCCTAGACGGGAGAGTGAGGATGGTGAGTGATCTTGAGTGTGCGGGGAGAGAGAGAAACCCAACCAGTTATTCATGGAAGCCATTGAAATTCGAGAAGTCTGCAATAGAACTAATACCGTTCTTCAAAGGAGATGGGCAATTAGTTCATGCACCATCGGAGTTGCGTAGAACCATGAGTTGAAGGAAGAAGAAGAAAGGTCTAAGAAGATGAAGAGTAGTGAAAAGTCTAAACTCTCTCTCAAGAGTTATATATAATCTCTCTCTCTCTCTCTCTCTCTCTCTCTGGTGCTATAATCATAAATGGGTGCCCCTTTAGTTCAGGGGTAGTCATAACTCCGATCCCAAAACCCTCCATGATTTTAATGATAGACTTCAAGTGTGAAGCTGATGAAGAGTAGGGGTAACTATGTATTTTTGTCCTTCCTATTCCTAATGTGAAATATAGGAAATGATATTATCAATACGAGGAGCGCCCAAATGACAATAAAGGTTGTGAGACATTTGATAGATAAACAGATCCTAATTGATGTAATTGAATTTAAAAATTTAAAAATTTTAAAATTTTAAAATTATAATTAAAAAATATAATTTTAATTTTAAATCAAAGTCATAAATATTTATTATAACCATAAATTTGTAACTTTAACTAGTAAAATTATGTTTTGTAATTTAAAACCGAAACAGACAAGTAAAATAAGCACAATGTGTGAGTTTTTTTTAAAACTTTTATTAAATTATAAACTAAAAATTAAATTATAATTTTTAACAAATATTCTCATGTATAAACATATATACACACACACTTGTCTTCCCATTTTTTAAATACCAAAGATCTTTCTCTTTCTCTATCAGAATCTATAAATTAGCTCACTGGGAATTGCCTAAAAAGAATAATAAAAAGGTACACGAGCTGTAGTATTTTGAATTGTGGCCTGTTGTACTATTCTACATAAATAGTTCAAAACTTGTTCGTTGAGTTTATCTTAGTGCCTTCAGCTATCAATTATATACGATATAAGTATTAGGTTAACACATGCGTCGTAAGAGTACTAATAATAAACTTTGAGCATGTGGTTTCGTAGTCTTCAAACAAACTGCATTCCGCCCTTTGAACTTTCAAAGATATTATCCTCGATTCTATTGAAAACTTTAATCAACTGGATAGCTACCTAATTGAATAAACTCTATTTATATAAGGAATTATATATTAAGTATTTTTAAAATATCGTACTTGTCATGATGTACTACGTGTAAATACAAATTTTTTACAAAAATTTCTTCAGATAAATCTAAAATTCCAAAGTATATCTTTCCACGGGTGGAAAAATGGTAAACGGCCTTCTAGGATTAATGATTATAGAAATGAAGATATGTTTTTAAAAAAATTCTCAATTAAACTTTTATTTTTTTTCCATCGAAAGTTGTACCAAGATTTTTTTCCATCGAAAGCTGCCCTTCATCTCTTTTTCGGTTTTTGTTTATTTTGATAACAAAAACCGAAAAAGTAAATTTTATAACCAAAATATGAAGAAAATTTACTTAAGAGAATGCTTAATTAGTTGGTTCATTTTCTAAGGGCTTAGTTCTTATTTCTCATCTAATTAAAAAAAGTAGAGTGACATAATTCTATTTAAAATATTTATATTATGTTATTAAGTAAAAAATACTAAAAAAATAAACTGTGGAAACAATGCATGCACGACACTCTTTAATAAATAGAGTTAATTACTTGGGTACGTATGTATTAGTATACGCTAATTCATATTCCCCTCCCTCTTGGCTCTTGGCTCTTGTATACTTACATGTAGAGGAGTAGAAGGTGATTTCTGACAAGGTGTGACAAAAAACCCACACGCAGCCCTCTCTCCACACCCATTTAGTCATGCCTAGTTGGATATAAGTCATGTAAGTGTCAGAAATCTGGTGCTGCCACACCCCTAACCAACCCCTTCTCATCTCATTGCCATCACTCTTTCTTTATCTGTGTTTAAGTTATACCCAATATATATTACATTGTTTATGCACGAGGGAAAAATATTTTATGTAATATCAATGTGTTACATTGTTATGTAGTGGCTAGCTCTAGTGGTTAAGAGCTGTTTTTATCCTGCATACTCTCTGGGGTCCTTTTCCCCTTTCCCCACTTAGTTACTAAAAAAAAAGTGTTACATTGTTTACGTCGACGAAAAATATTTTGGATAAAACATTAGTAACTTGGCCTATTTTAATTTATTAGATAAATAAGGGACAAAGAATACTTCTTAATTATTGTGTATTAATATTTTTTATGTATCAAAAATATCGTAACCGTAATATTACATAATACTTCAAAATTACCTATTAATAATTTTTCTTATATATGTCTATGTGTGTAACAGACCCCCTCTGAGGCAGCCTTCAAACACCCATAACTCTCTCACATTCCATCCATCCATCCATACTCTTATTTTAATATTATCCTCAGTCCAAATCATCAAACTGCTCCCCCGCTCCAAGCGGGGGTCTCTCCCTCTCTTCCTAAAAGCTTTATCTCTCTACTGCGCACTTGACAATAATTCATGCATCACTGACATTATTTATTTTTAGTTTGTATTTGACATTATTTATTTTTAGTTTGATATTTGATATTTGATATTTTATATTTTATTTTTTTGATTTATTTTTTATTTTTTTGATCCATTGTGATGAAACAAATCTAACAAATATGATCATTTTAGCTAAAATTAAAAAAACATTTATTAAATTAAAAAATCTTATTGAAGTCTTTAAAAATAATTCTTCTGTCTTTTTTGAACATATTTTTGTTTTTAATTATATTTTTAAATTTTTTATGACAAAAAATATATAGAAAAATACCAGTTTGAACTAATATTAAAAAATTATATATATAAATTATACCAAACCCAAATTTACATTGTGCAGGGTGAGAAGGAATCCTTCACAGTTTCTAACAAAAAAAATAAAAAATAAAAAATGAAGTGAAAAAAATATGGATGTGAGTTTACTTCTTGTACCCCTTTGCGAGGACACTAACCCTCGTCTTCCGGGTCTTGGTTATTTCATTCTCAAGATTTAGGGACAGATTGGAAGAAAATCTAATAATATTCCTAATAGGTGGTTCTCCAAAATGGAATTCTAGATGAACCCTATCTCTCTAATTAGGGCTTTTTGTCAGCTGTTCTCTCCCCACTCTCCTTTTTCGTGAAGAAAAATTAATGTGTGTTTTGAGTTTATTAGGAGTCATTACTTATTGATGCAGGTGCTGTTTCGAATTTATAGAAGATTAATTTTTTTATTTATTTTAAAATTAGTAATTTTATTAAGAAATTCATATTTTAGTATTATTTTTCAATTAAATTAGGTTTCCTAATATTAGATTATTTAGTCTTCCTTTTGGTATTTTTTTAAAAGAAAATTATGTTTCTTAATTTTATATTATTCAATCTTCCTATTATGCTTAATTTCTTATTTTTACTATAATTAGGTATATTTTTTTATTTTTCTTTTTTAGTAGTCCTAACGTTATTATAAATTAGAATGTAAGCCTTATGACAAATCGGTTGTTGAATAATAAGAATTATTGAGAATTTTCTCATTTATAGTGTTTGATTAGAAACAGTATCTCTAATTCAAGTAAACTTGTGAATTTTGGTGCTAGCGTCTTTCTCGACTATGCTTCCCTACCTTATTTGGTATCATAGCCTAACCATTGTCCTAGACCTGACTATGGCACGAGATCGTGCTGCCAATACATGACGAGGGGGCAGATTTGCTGATGTCAAAGATGTGTATGAGCGAGACGACCTTAGACGAGATGCCCGAGAGGAACTGACGCAGCTCCATGATGCAATTACCATGTTGATCGAGCAGATTGCAGCCGTGGAGGTTGTGAATCATCTTTGCCGCCGTCGAACAAACCCGCATCCTCACAACGAGGATGAATTGACTGATGATAGACCCAACTCTTTTGCTGAATGTCATCCAAAAGGAATGGAAAGAGGAGTCATGGCTAATGACCGTGATTCTAGACATTAGAAGTCTAGGTTGAAGATCGATTTGCTAGAGTTCCAAGGAGCTTTGATGCCAAAAGAGTTCTAGGATTGGATCAATGATGTTGAAGAAATTTTAAACTTCAAAGAGATTTCCAAGGCCAAATAGGTAATTTTAGCGGCTAAGAACTTTGGTGGCATAGCTAAAGCATGGAGACAGTACACAAAAGTTACAAGGTCTTATCAAGAAATTTCAAAATTAATGTGAGATGGAAAAAATTCAAAAAAATGTTTTATACTTTTTTACCTCCTAATTACATTCGGATCATGAATCAAAAAAGATTTGAGATTCCACGTTCACATTATGGTGAGTTTAATTTTCAATTTTTTTTCACAATCTAAATATTACAATGGATTTAAAAACTCTCATAAACAAACTTCAACTACCCATTGGAAATCACCTCCAATATACGACGAGTATTCAAATGAAGAGGTTGGGATTCATCGCATCGAAAAAAAGAAAGAGTTTGAATATCTAGATGAGGTGGTGGATGATTAAAAAAATAATTCTGTTGAAGAGGAAGTTGTTCAAGAGACCAAAGAATTTGTTGAGACTAAGAAAGTTGAAGAATTTTAACAGAAACATTTCTACTATGAAGATTCATTCAATTTTACAAATTTCATCAATATATCTTCTTCGTGGTTTATTAAAGAGCTAATTATTAGTCATTTTATTTTAACACGATGGACTGATTGGATGTAGGGATGATAACGGGGCAGGGCGGGGCTGAATTTTGCTTTCCTTGTCATGCCCCCAATCCCGGAGCACGTGACCTAAAGCTGCTATCTCGAATCATAGATCAAATTAAATGGGAATCCTTGTAAAATTATACATTTTTAAATCTCAAAATTTCCTTCATGTGGTACACCGCTCGATCGGTCTTTATTAGCTTGCAGTTGTTGGAGCTTAGCCCTGAGAAACCAAGAGCAGAGTTTTACCACTCGATCGGTCCAACGAGCGATTTGACTCTGACCTCTGTTTCTCAAACCCTGTTCTACAACTCGAACTTCTAAATTCAATTCTTGAACTTATTCTATTTTAAAGGTTGTCATTTCCCAAACGTCGAAATATTCTAAGTGTAAAAATTCAAAATTTCGATAGAGTTTCCTCTGTTTCTCGGATAATCCCAATTTTATTTACAGACCTATCAAACTCAAATATCAAATATACCCAGGCTCAATCTGGATATCAACTTGCAATCACAATCTAATATAAAAGAAAGTAACCGTCTCCATATCATTACAATTACATTCATCTCCACCTACATATCACCCACTGAACTTTTGTTGGAGTTAACATGCACTCTAACAACGTTCAACATCAAACAACACCTTAACATTCATCTAAATTTTTACATAATCAAATCATAATTCATCATGGTTAATTTTATTTATGAGAATCTATCATTTCACTAAAGTTCCTTTATAATTACAAGACTTGACAGAATACATACATAGCGTTTTAAATTCCCTTCACTTTCTTTGCAACTAAGACAAACTCAAAGTATACATATATCAATTATATATATAAAAAAATCATCTTTATACATATCGAAATCAAAGATTTACATAGGACCATTCTAAAAGGAAATTGTTCTATTTCTTTTTCTTGAAAGCATTTATCTAGTGTCAAAACATCCAGCAACCTTTTCTTGATCATTGAAACCTGCAAAAAAAATGTTAAACTAACAAACGTGAGTCGAAACTCATAAGATAAAGATTAACTACAGTATAATGCATGACTTATAAGGGGTAAGGTACATGCAACGACATAACAAGATTTTTTTTTTCATTGCAGATTTTCGATTTCTACACACACAACCAAATCTTAAATTTATTTTCATTTATTCATTGTTAAACCATCGGTTACATTTTCTTTCATCTTGTCTTAGTTTTTCATTATCATTTTCATATTTTCTTCAAATCCATTCCCAATCACCAATTCACACATATCCCTTTTTAAATCTTTAGTTTTCTTCTTTCAACTTCATCATTCACACCTTTTCGATTTCAATCTATAGGTTCATCACCGAATTGACACCACGACACTTTTTCTTTAATCAGTTTTCGAATTCTAACTCACCCACATATTTTCTAAAATCGTAAATTTTCTTTCCAACACATTTATTCTTTATCCACATTTTTGTTTTATTTCATTAATCCAATACTGAACCGACGTCGGGTGTAATTTATAGAAGCCCCGCTCTATTCCCACAACAGGCTACGCAAAGTCATTGGATAATAGATCGCTCTATAACTCACTATGACAACCATCAGAATCAACGTTGTGTACAGCTTATAGAAATTTCGTCTTATTCTCTCAGCAGGCTACGCGAAACTGTTGGATAATAGATCGCTCTATAACTCACCACGACAACTATATGCTCAATTGTTGGGGACTAACTCGATGGAAATGGCACCCAGCTTGCGCAAGCTTTCGGTCTTCCACCGCAGAGTTACTCAAGCTCAACTTAATCACATCAATCATCATCGGTTCAATACTTGATTTATCATATCGTTGTCCATTAGTAACTGTGTGCAACCCTAACCTATTTTGTTTGAAAACGATTTAAGTGTTGATGGAGTTAGAGTTAACTCTTGACCTTGGTGATATTTTTGGTGTATATTTGGGCGTATTCATGGACACTGAAAAAGTTTTGTGAAATTCCAGTGGTGGTTCAGTCAACTGAGGGTGGCAATCCAGTCGACTGAGTTAAGTCGGTGGTGGTTCAGTCGACTAATGGGGATGGCTCAGTTGACTGACCTGTGGCAGCAAAAAGTTTTTGAGACTCTAGTAGCCTTTTAGTCGACTAAACTAGGGGATTCAATTGACTGACTTCTTGTGTTTGGGCGTGGCCTATAAATATTAGACTTTTGGAAGATATTTTCAGATCTGGTTTCTTCTAAGCTAAGTTTCACATAAAAGCTTCACATTTTCTCTAGTTTTTGGTGCGCCCGACGCTCGATTTTCAGCAATCAAATAGCAGATTCTTGGTATTCGTGCCAGAGGCTTTGCCTTCATCTTAACATAATCTTGTTTCATCGAGATTCATTTTTTGAGAAGTCGAGTTTTTGGCTTAACGAGGTAGGATTCTAAACTCTCATGTATTAAAGGGGTGCTACGTGCAATATTATGCATTTTTACCGTTTTAAAATGCATAAAAGGTGATTTTAGGTGTTTGAACCATGTTTGGTTCGATGAAATGGCTTTTAAAGTGTTTTTATGATTTATTCCACGTTGTCGGACGCGTGGATGTCCGTGGTTTTTAAAAAAGTAATTTAAAAATGGAGAGATTTATGTTAGTATTGAAAACCGTGTTTTCGAGGTTTGGAGCTAACCCTTGAGGTAAAGCTTGGATTTCAAATGTTTGGTTGAGATGTGGGTTTATCTTGATGATTATGTGAATGATACGATGGTATGTATGCAGATATTTAGTGCATGGCTATGTGCGTGTTTATATTTGTTGAATCATACGAAACATTGGATATTGGGGCAAGTGATTATCCTGCGGTGAAAGACCGCGAAGAATTGTACATTGGGGCAAGTGATTATCCCGCGGTGAAAGACCACAAAGAACTTGATGATTGGATTAGTATTATCCCACGGTGAAAGATCGTGAAAGAGTATGCCATGCATATGAACTTGTTGTGTATGCTTACTATATTGTCGGACATTGCTAGATGTCGAGAAACGACGAGGAAACTTATGATTTTTTAGAAGTAAAACTATTTTTTTAAGGCTTGTGTGAGTCAGAATATTCATATTATTCGTGTTAGCATGTTTTGCTTTTGGATTCATGCTAGTCTATTTTTCTATTGGGTTTCAGCTCACGGTATGGGATATGTGCAAAACCTTTTTTAGGTGAGCGTGGTCACGTAGGTTGATCTTAAGGTACCCGGAGGTGGTTGCTTACAAGGCTCTTTATTTTGTCCGTGTTAGGTAGTTTATACCGTTTGTATATGGATCATGTTTGATGTAACATGTTTTAGATTTGAAAGCATGGGTTATGTAATTCTTATGGCCGTGGAGCCGATGTATGCATGATATTTGAGAGAGAGACCATGGGTTGGTTATTGTTTTCTATAGTTTCTTCTTACGGTTTTCGTTGGTTGGTTCAATGTTTTTCAAAAAAGTTTTCGATTGGTTTATACTTCATACAAACTCTTGTGCTTCGAGGGAGATTTTGGAATGACTTATGCTCCTTTTTAAAAGTTATTTCTATACCCAAAATGTGTGTTTTATTTTAAAGACTTGGCTTTTGGGGCCATGACCGTAGCCTCTTGAACTACTCTTTTAAGTTAATTAAACTCTCGGTAGTGCGCTTTACAAAGGTTTTAATCTCGTTTTGGCGTTATGGTTCTTAACACGTTTGTGTTCGGGCCACAAATTCTAGGTCACATGAAACACCAAAAACAACCTTACACAACACCCAATCCGATGTTCACTCTTAAATAAAACAGACATACATTAAATATAACCGCTAAAAGGATTATAATACACGGTTTCAACACCGAAAACATGTGAGCATGCATGGTCCAAAAAGAACAAAAATGAATAGAGATAATTACACTTATCTCTCCTGAGGTTTAAGCTTATTACAGGGACCTCTCCCGTAGCCTCTGAAATTACACTGTCCTCCCTTCTACTTTATTTTTATATTTCACTTTAACCCTTCTATTAGTTGACTGTTAGTTGATTGAACGAAAACTGATTTTATTATTAAATATTTTATGTTTTTTTCCTATTTTACCCTTATTTTTCATGTTAGTGAGCAACGAAGAGGAACGACACGACGGCACCCACCGCCAGCGCTCCATCTCCGGCGACCACTGGACTCTCTCTCCACCCTTCCTCTCTCTCTCTCTCTCTCATACTGCGGCACCACCACTGCCGCACCATGCACCACACTACCATCCTCCAAACACCACTACCCGAGCACCACCACTCACCAGTCACCATCTTCTTCTCTCAATTTCTAAATCCCCCCACAATCAAAACCTAGAGCTACTTTTTGTTTATGTTTTGAGATGGTAAGAGATGGTAATTTTTTTGAACCGCCGCAGCGTCGTTCTGGTGGGCGTTGAAGAAAAAAATTGGGGGAGAAGAAGATAACAGACGACGCACTGACTGGATGGGGCTAGGGTTATGTTTGGTCTTAATTTCTCATATAACCCCACTAATTCATGAAGGAGATTGGGAGAGGATTCTAGAAATCTCACATGTAACAAAGAAAAACAGAAAAACAGAGAAAGAGGAAGAAGACCAGCGTCGGGGTTGGTGTGGTCAGCGGATGAGAATTAATGTTTTCATGGTAAGTGTAGTATAAGATGGTTTTACATTTTTAATAAGTTCATCCGAAAGAGTTAAACTTTGTGCTTATTTTTAATTTAATTTATAAATATTTTTTTTATGATCAGATTCGTTTATTACGTAAAATTCAATAAATTTATTATCCATATAAAATTTTAGGTTGACTCGATATCTGTAACTAAGTGTTCACATAATGTTCTTTTATAACTAATATAAATAAAAGTTATAATTTAAAAAAAAAATTTTAAACAAATGTTATTCAATCACTTAGCTACATTTATTAAATCAATCTAATTTTTTTTACAATGAGAAACTCGACGAGATCTACATAATAAATGGATTCAATTATAAAAATATATTCGAATACTAAATAAATATAAACAAAGTTTTTCATAAAAACTACAAACCAGAAAGTTTCTGAATGTTTCTTTCAAAACGCAGTATTATCTTTCAGAACGATTCTTTCTTTTTTTTTTCTTTATGTCTAGAAATCAAATAACTTAACCTTGAAA
>JAUMHN010348807.1:0-17599 GCA_032360265.1 Heliamphora ciliata | reverse complement strand
CAAACAAAATAAAAGAAAATAAACATATACACAAATAAAAGACCCCCAAACGGACCCCTAAAAACCCTAAAACCTCACGATGGACAAACTGACCTGACGTGACCGTTGCGAACATGGCGGTCGCCAAGACAAAACCCCTTCAACATGGTGGTCGCCATGTGTTTCTTCACCAACCTAGCGGTCGCCATAACCGAAGGTGACGACCGCGACCTTCAAACGCGCATAAGTCCATTGATGCGCGCGAATCTGGTTCATTTGTTCACCCCTCACTCTCTCTCTAGCTCTCTCACGCTCTCAAGCTCTTCGTCGCTTCCTCTTCGTCTTTTTAGCCCTTATTTCTTCACCTTTAGTCTTTTCTCGCTTCTACACGATGTTTACCCTACTTTTTGTGATCCCATTCCTTTTCATGGCTGGCCAGGGCCAGGGGTTGAGGATTTAGGGGCGCGCTAGGGCCCCTTCGCTGCTCGGAGTTCTTCCATGGGGACTCTCAGAGGTACAACTTCCAGTCTTCCTGCTGATGGGGTCACTTCCATGCAGCCCACTGCTGCGATGGACGCCCTCGTGGTTGAGGTGGAGCATGCTTCTCACCGTGTTGCTGAGGAGGAGGCACGAGCAGCTGCTGAGGCACAGGCGGCTGCAGACGCTGCGACTGAGGCCGCGATGGCCGACTTTTTGGATCTTGACGCGGGAGAGGGCCATTCGACGCCCTTTGACCCTCATACATACGCTCCACTGCCTCATCGCGTAGTTCTGCGCGAGATGAGACACTACGAGCCTCCAGATGATGTTGTTGCTACCGATCTTCTTCTGCGGGAGCCTAACCATCATATGTCTCGTCGGCGCCCATCGGTAAGTTTTCCAAACTTGTTGTTTAAATACCAAAGCATGTTGTATGGTATGACAATCGTAGACGCATGCCTAGGATCCCCTCAGATGTGTCATGATATGATGATGATGATGATGATAATATGAATGATGATTATGATATTGATGATTTATTTTGATGAATGATTTTAGTGATGTGGATAATGATTGAGATTTTGAACTTAGCTTAGGTACCTATGCAAAGGAGATTAAAACAGTAGAGACACTTAGGTTTGAACAAACAAAGAAAGAGACAATTATTTTTAGAGTAAAAATGCTTGAATTATTTTTTTGATTTTAGGAAAACATATGAATATTAAGGTGGAAATTTTGTTTTCTATTTTGGGGCAAATTTTCAAAAAACATCCATAACTTTAGAGGGAATTTTGTCAAAAATCCTAAAATTTGGGGCAAATTTATTATTTATTTATTTATTTATTATTATTATTATTTTTTTTTTTTTTAAAAGGTCGGGGAAAGTTTTCGAAGATTTCTAGAAAATTAATCCTAAAAGGTTAGAGCAAAAGGGGCAAAAAAACAAAGTTTTTTTTTATGTTTTTTTATTCATTATTAGAGAATATTTATGCAAGAAGATAGATATTTTCCTTGTGCACCAGGGTTTGGGATTTCTAGTCTTTTACTAGGATGTACAAAAATCGAAGGATCGTCACCTACACACGAACTTAGGGTTAGGGTGCCTCGTTTTCTAGGGCTTAAAAGAACCGAAGGGTCGTTATGAACCTACGGTTTTTATTGCTTTTGGCTGTCTGCTGCATATTCCATGTATTTGATCCGCTCTTTTATATGTCTTCCATTTTTCTTCTCTTTTCAGGCTGGTCACTACGTCCGTGGCTTCAGAGGATCTACCTCCAGAGAGGTGTTAGAGTGGTATGATGCCTTCCCTGCTCCTAGCCGGGCTTATATCGACGCTTTCGGCTTTGCTCGCTTCATACCCTTGTTGGGTAGGACGAGCAACGATCGGGTATGGTTGACGGCTCTGGTCGAGCGGTGGTGGGATACCACAAACACCTTTCATTTCACTACTTTTGAGGCCACCCTGACGCCACTGGATTTTGCCCTTATTACCGGCATCCGGGTTGGAGGAGCTCCCATCCCGCTTGATCCGACCATTGCCGATTCTACCGATGCATTAATGCACTTTCTCGGGGCCATCCCAGCACAGATGGACAGAGACCGGGTCCGATACACCTAATTTTTTGACCGTTTCAGACACTTCCAGTGCACCAAGCCGTGCCACTATGAATGGGTTGCCCGGGAATTCTTGATGTATATATGTTTGGTAACACCTTATTTTCGAACAAAGAGAATACCGTACATTTGCACTACCTGAGCGCCTTGGCTCGTCTTGACCGGGTGGCATCTTTTGACTGGGGAGGAGCTGCTCTCGCTACCCTGTACAGCTTCATGAGGACTCTCACTCGGTTCCCCCAGGAGCTCAGCATCGGGGGATACTGGAGGGTCTAGGAGGTATGATTTAGTTTCTTCAATCTTCCATTCATTTCTGTTATCTGTTATCCACTATCTTCTTACTGACATCTTTTCTTTGCAGTTGTGGACTTATGAGTTCCTCGGGCTTCATGTCTCGGTGAACTCTGCGGCGAACCCTCTGGTTATTCCCTGTGCAGCTCGGTGGTCCCGGGGTCTGAAGGGAAAGAAGGCTGGAGGGAAGGACATTGACCTGTTTCGAGTGTCATTGAACTGGCTGACCACCGACCAGGTATTTTTACTGCTTACCGTTTTGTACACTACACTGTTCACTGTACTGTACTGTTCATATTGACCGCTGCACACTGGTCACTGTATTCTGTACTACATTCACTGCTCGCTGCTTACTATTCATTGCATTGCACTGTTCTTCATTCCATTCACTGCACTGTACTGCACTGGGCACTGATTACTGCACACTGTTCATCACACTATATGGTTTACTGTTCTTTGCATTGTACTGTACTATGAACTGTTGCAGGTCCATTGGGATGTCTAGAGGGGCATAGAGGATCAGGCCGACGTAGATCTGATGCGCAGCCAGGATATTGCTTCTAGACGGATCCTGCTGGAGGGTCTATTTGGTAAGGAATACTATCTAGGAGAGCGAGTGGTCCGCTAGTCGCTCGGCCTGGATCATTTTCACATACCGGTGGTTCCTCTAGCCTGTATGCGTCGGACTGATCATCTGAGCCGGGTCGACCTTCTCTTGGAGACAGCGGGGACCCCGGCTATGGAGCTGCTCGTAGCAGAGGGGGATTATACGGCCTAGGCCCAGGCTCATCTGATGGAACCACTAAGACCCAGCCCGGCTGGTGGCAGGAGGAGGCGAGCACCAGAGGATGTGGGAGCTGGTGTTGGTGCAGCTGCCGGTGCTAGAGCGGGAGCTGCTGTTGCTGGAGCTGCTAGTGGAGATGCTACTGCTGCTGGAGGTGCAGGGGGGATGACGAGTCCAGAGATCCCGTGGGATGTCCAGACCGTGGTATATGGCTTCCCATTCCCTCTGCCAGTTCCTGTTCCACCGTCATTGGAGTTCAGGGCTGACATCGGCCAGGTTTGTCTTTTACCTTTCCTTTAGCTACTTATTCTTTTATTTGCTCATTTCACTTGAACTGCTCTCTTTTTTGCAGATCGATCAGGCTTGGCTAGACCGTACTATGCTGATGGTTACTGGTTTGAGGGCTCTGGTCCGGGAGATGGATGCCTCGATGCGAGCAGCTGGTGTTGCTTTCACGCCTGTGGTTATTGTAAGTAGTTTGCATGTCCTTTTTGGTTTCTTTTGCACTCTTTATCATTTTTCTGTTTTGAGTTGTACTCGTCTTCCTGGCAGCCTCCAGTTCCAGCCACAGTTATTGTACAACCGCAGGCTCCGGTTAGGCCTCCTGCTCCGGCCTCAGCTCCTGCTCGAGGCCATGGACCCCGGGTATCTTCTCGAGCTCATTCCAGAGGATCAGTCTCATCTGCTCGGAGCTGGTCCAGAGTCGTATCTTCCTATGGCAGTGATGATGGAGACGACTTCGACAGACTCTTTGAGGATGACAGCTCGGAGGAGGCTGGTGCTTCCTCTCGCCGAGTCTACCAGAGACATTCCTAAGAGAGAGAGAGAGCCCCCTCCGTCCCTTTTTTAGTTTTTACTTATTTTTCGATACATTTATTTTGATGGGTCTGCGTGCCCCATTTTGGCATGTTTGAATACATTTACTTGATCCATGGGCCTGCGTGCCCCAAATTTGCTTCTCGTTGGGCCTGGGTGCCCTAGTTTTTATTCTAATACATTCTTATCACTTTGATATATTGTGGGCCTTCGTGCCGTTTATTGCATTTTATTCATCCGCCTGTATGTTTATTTTGTTTCCATGCATGCATAGTTAAATTGTCACCATTCACACAGACTGCAAATACATACCCGCCATGTTCCAACATGGCGGTCGCCTGGTCAAAGGGATGATGTCACCGTACTATGCTCTTTGGAGTTGGCGATCGCTAGTTCCAAGATGGCGGTCGCCACTTTGAGTGTGCCTTTTGTCGAAATTCTAATTTCTCGCCCCTCCTAGCCTTATAAATACAGTCCTGGAGGCCCCATTTGCTGTTACTCCGACTCAGATGGCTTCTTTTCTTTCTCTATGGATTGACGCATTTTTCCACATTGAATGTTTGAACTTCGCCCCTTTTGGCCTGATCGCTCTTTTCTCGCTGACGACCGTGGAGGTTAAGAGTACCTTATGGTCTGCTGCTGCTCAACTGTGGGATCCATTGTCTCACGTCTTTCGATTTGGCCTTGAAGAACTCTGCCCCACTGTAGAGGAGTTTGCTGCCATTTTGGACTTGGCCCCACAGAGCGCTGTTGTGGTTTCGACTTTCTTTCTCTCATTTCGACAGCAAGTGATGCAACTCTACGGCCTATCTAAGATAGAGGCTTCTCTTCTGACCTCGGGCGACAGCCTTGACATTCCCTGGTTCATTAAGAGATTTCATCCTACTGGTGACCTCAGTGACTTCAACTTTCAGCTACGGCGACGCTACGTACTTTGCTTCTTCCTTTTAGCCCAGTATCTTCTTGCCCTTTCTGACGGGCGAGTTAGTTGCTCCTTAGTTGACATTGCAGGACAGATGTGGATGGGGAGGGACTTCGTGCCGCTTGTTTTAGCCGAGACATTGCTGAGCTTAGATGCTTTTCATCGTGGTGAGACCACCACTTTTGCTGGTAGCTCCTTACTACTTTAGGTAAGCCTAACATCTCTCTCTGTATCAAGTCTACTGTCATACTGCAAAGTGTTTCTCTTACTGTTTTAACTCTTGCTACAGATCTGGCTGATGTAGAAGGTGAACCTTGTACAGAAGCCTCCTACTAATAGGCACAATACTGCTGCTTTTCTTTACCGCCCCCGTTATCAGATATGTGACACCGAGACAGCGTGGCGACAGTATTTTTCCTCTCTGATCAGCCCAGACATTACCTGGTAGTGCCCTTGGTGGCGGATCCCTATCATGACTTTGACTACTACGGATCATCCTGGTGTGCTGCTGGTTGGCCTACGTCAGACTACCTTTTACTGCCCCTATCGGATCATACGGCAGTTCGGT
This sequence comes from Heliamphora ciliata, assembly GCA_032360265.1. Classification (NCBI taxonomy): domain Eukaryota; kingdom Viridiplantae; phylum Streptophyta; class Magnoliopsida; order Ericales; family Sarraceniaceae; genus Heliamphora; species Heliamphora ciliata. Next base: position 12,145 of record JAUMHN010348807.1, on the reverse strand, counting down.
TATAGTCAGGTCATACATCACCATATCCGAGGCCGTTTATCTTCGTCTGTACTCCAGGCCCCGATTCTAGCACTGTATCAGGATGCTTAGCTATCTAACTCATTGATGGAGATGCGGGAGCTGTAGTGTCCCGAGCTTTCTGTTGAATACAAAACGTGGCTAACACAAGACAGGGACAAGAAAGATAAAGAAGGAGAGAAATAGGTAGCAAAAAGGAGGAGGATTTGAGGATCTCTACTTTATTTTGAAAATCTTCACATCTTTCTTTTTTATTTTGTAGAGTTTGGGACTTGTGTGCCCTCCCTTTATTTAAGAACTTTATAATTTTGCTTAAAGTAATGAAAAGCTCCCACTTCATGTTTAAAATGGTTCAAATTTATCAAAGCTTGAATGTCTTTATTACCAAAATCTAAAAATTAATTTGCATTGGTCTTACTCAGATTCAAAAATGGTTAAAAGCAAAGAACGTGGCCGAACATCCTAAAAGAAGCTGCTTACGTATCCCAAAAAGATGGAATCAGGCCGTAACGTAGTTCAAGCTCGATTTTTGCTCGGGTATTAATACTCTCCTTTTGTAGTACCCTAACTTTTGCCAAGGTCGCCCTTTTGGGTTTTCGACCTTGCGAGCTGCTCTGACTTTTGTCTGAGTTGCCTTTTCGGTTTTCAACTCAGTGAGCTTTTTATTTTATCTTTATTTTTACCTCAAGGATAGTATTTTTTGAGTTGATCGAGGTTAACTGGAGCAGAGAACGCATTGCCATCCAAGTCCATAATAACGACTGCACCACCGGTCATGATGGTTTTAATGAGAACTGGTCCGGACCAGTTTAGCTTGAACTTACCTCTTGGGTCAAAAATAGGAGCTCTGATCTCTTTAAGGACCAAATCTCATTCTCTGAGATTCTGAATTTTAACCTTTTTATTGAACGCCCGAGCTATTCTCCCTTGGTAACCCTGTACATGAAATAGGACTTGCAGTCTTCTTTCATCAAATAAGAGCAACTCTTCCATCCGGTTTCTCTGCCATTCTGCTTATGAGATATTGGACTCAGCCACTACTCTTAGTGAGGGAATTTCCACTTCAATGGGGAGTACGGCTTCCATCCCATACACTAGAGAGTATGGTGTAGTTCCAGTTGAAGTTTTGATCGACGTCCTATATCCCCAAAGTGCAAATGGTAGATGTTCCAGCCAATCTTTGTGCGAGTTGATTGTCTTTTATAGAATTTTCTTGATATTCTTGTTTGCTGCATCGACTGTCCCATTGGTCTGCGGCCGATATGGCGAGGATTTGTGAGGCACTATCCGGTATTCTTTGAAAAGATCCCCAACCTCCCCTTAGAAATGTGAGCCATTATCCGAGATGACCTCATGGGAAACTCTGTACAGACAAATGATATTTTATTTGACGAACTTACCAACATGGGAGGTTTTAAATACCGAGTAGGAGGCTGCTTCTACCCACATGGTGAAATAATAATGGCCACCAAGATAAACTCATGTCCATTGGATGCTTTCGGCATTACTTTGCCAATCACATCAATGCCCCATACTGAGAACGGCCATGGTGACGTCAGGTTGTACAGCTGAGACGGGGGGACATGCATAAGATTTACGTGAATATGACACTTATGACACCGCCTCACAAACTGGATACAATCTGTCTCCATTGTCATCCAAAAGTATCCCTGTCATAGGATTTTCTTGGCTAACATATTTTCGCTCATGTGTGGCCCATAGACCCCTGCATATATCTCTTTCATCAACTCTTGTCCTTCTTCTGCTTTTACTCACAGCTTATTGACCCCAGAATGTCCTCGTTTGTACAGTCTACCACCGCAAATGACACTGTGTAGATAGTCGTCGTATTGTCCTTTTGTCCTTTTTGTTGGCAAACTTGGGATATTCTCTTTTTCTCTACGATGTTCTGAATGTCAAAGTACCATAGAAGTTCATCAGTGCATTCTTCAATAGCGGCTGTCATCTCATATGCCGGCTTCCTCTTCTGCTCAATTATCAAAGGCCTCATTTGGACTCCGGGTGGTATGTCAATCATGGATGCTAGGGTGGCCAGTGCATCGGTGAACTTATTCTATAATCTTGGCACATGGGTAAAGATTACTTATTCAAAGTGCGGTATCAACTTCTCTAGCTCCTGATGGTAAAGAATTAAAGTTAAGTCCCTGACCTTCCATTCTCCTCTTGCTTGTGAAACCACCAATGTTGAATCGCCGATGACTTCCAGCTTCCTTACCCCTAGTTCTAAGGCTGCCTCCAATCCAACTAAACATGCTTCATACTCAGCCTGATTGTTGATGACTTCAAAATTTAGCTTCAATGATAAGAGGACATGCGAATCATCGGGTGTGGCAAGGAGGACTCCTATTCCGTAGCCATATTGATTGGATACGCCATCAAAATATAAAGTTCATTTGTCATCCCCAACTTTCATTAGCTGTTCGTCAGGGAACTGGAATTCTGTGTCTTCCCCTCCTTCAATTGGTTGGTCGGCCAGGAATTTCGCTACTGCTCTGCCCTTGATTGACTTTCGGGTGACATACTGAAGGTCAAATTCAGATAACAGCAGCAACCATCGAGCTAACCTTCCTGTCATTGCTGGCTTTTCAAATAAGTATTTCAATGGATCCACCCGGGAGATGATATTTACTGTAAAATACAACATGTAGTGTCTCAATTTTTGGGAAGCCCAAACCAAGGCCCAACATGTCTTTTCCAGCGGTGTGTACCATTTTTTCGTTTCGGTCATCTTCTTGCTTAAGTAGTAGACGGCCTTTTTAATTCCAGTTTCTCTTTCTTATGCCAGCATACATCCCATAGCTGAGTTAGTCACTGACAAGTAAAGAATCAGTGGCCTGTCAGGTTCGAAAGGAGCTAGAACAGGTGGATTTTGTAGGTACTGTTGTACGGAATTAAAGGCATCTTGGCATTTCTGATCCCACTCAAACTTGACTCCCTTCTTTAGCAAGCAGAAGAGCGGCTCACAGGTACTTGTCATCTTTGCGATGAATTGACTGATAAACTGGATTCTTCCCAGAAAGACCCTAACTTCTCGCTCAGTCTTCGGAGGAGGCATTTCCAAAATTGCTTTGATCTTCGAAGGGTCGACTTCAATGTCTCGTTGAGTGATCATCAATCCAAGCATTTTTCCGACAGTGACTCTAAATGCACACTTCTGCGGGTTGAGCCGCATCTTGTACTTTTGAATCCTTTCAAAGAACTTTTATAGTGCTGTGATGTGGCCATCCCGATCCTTGGATTTGACTATCATATCATCCACGTACACCTCGACCTCCTTATGTATCATGTCATGCAGCAGAGTAGTGGCAGCCCTTTGATAGGTTGCCCCTGCATTTTTTAGACCGAATGGCATCACACGATAACAGTAGGTCCCCCCAGGATGTGGTGAACGTCGTCTTTTCTCTGTCCTTGGGATCCATTAAAATCTGGTTGTATCTAGAGAAACCATCCATGAATGACAACAAGGCATGTCCCGCTGTACTATCTACTAAGACGTCGACGTGCAGAAGTGGAAAATTATCTTTCGGGCTAGCCTTATTGAGATCCCAAAAATCCACGCAGACTCGAATACGATCGTCCTTCTTCAGCACTGGCACTATATTGGCTACCCATTTTGGGTACTCAATTACCATTAGGAATCCAGCGTTGATCTGCTTGGCAACTTCTTCTTTGATCTTCAGAGCCCATTCTGGCCAGATTCGCCTTAATTTTTGTTTCACCGGTTTAGCATCGGGGTATAAAGGGATATGGTGCTGGACAATGTCAGGATCAATTCCGGGCATATCTTTCTAAGACCATGCAAATACATCTTTGAATTTTTTTAATAAAGTTATTAATTGTTCTTGTTCAACTATGGATAAAGAAGAACCAATTTGAATATTTTGCGGGTTAGTTTTATTACCCAGATTTATTGACTAAGTTTCTTCAATTATTAGTTGGGCACGCATTTCTTCTTCTCTTTTTATTAAAAGCTTTATTTCTTTAGAAATATCCCTGTTGAATTCAAAATCATCAGAAAGCGTATGAAATAAATCAAACAAAGCAGAGTAACTGATAATCTTGTTCATTTCATTAAAAACAGAGGGGATTACAAACTCAATGGTAAAAGCATGGAGAGGAGCGCCAACAGATGTACCCTCGACTACAGATTCTGACTCAAACTTGAACTCAGGATAGACAACCTGTGTGCCATAAGTTTCGAGGGTCCAGTTTTTCACTTCTTTTGCAGTCGCGTCGACGATGAGCTTGGCGCAGTCGGCTGGTGCGCTGAAACCCATCATGTAGCTATCCTGATCAGTTATATGTAGCTGGGCCATTTTCTCATTGAAGAGCATTCCCAGGTCAGTACCTTCGAGTCTGTCGGCCCAATCTTCCTCTTGGGGCTTCTTTCCTTCTTCCTTCCCTTCTATTGTCTCTTCCTCTTCTGTGTCAGACAACTGATGGCTAAAAAAGATCTCCAACCCTGGCAGCTTTTGATTGGTCTCTTCGTCGATCCACGGCTCTGGAAAGCCACAATATAGGAAATCTTCCCCTTCCTTGACGAAGTATCCATTGAATGTCCCAAAATAATTGGCCTTTCATCCCCTTCTAGGCCCTTCCAGATCTTCTCCCGTTGGTTTATATCCAAGACCAAAATGGTACGAAGTCGGCAATACCTGAATGGGTTCCCGGATTCCCTGTTGCTTACGTCCTAATCCCATACTAGGGAAGAAGGATATTTTCCTCATCATTGTTACAGCCCACGGGTTGATATACCTTTCTTCTTCATTCATCAGCATCTGAATGGCCTATTCTTCATCAAATTGAAAACCACTGAGCAACACATCATCTTCACTATGCTGAACTTCCAACAGAGTTGTGCCATCTCCTCCTCTCGGGAGGTGAATGCTGTCTTCTCCGTGGATAGTCAAAACTACCCCATTCTTTATCAATTTCAGTTTTTGGTGAAGGATAGATGGTACCGCCTAGACATTTGGGTCATGCAGCCATGGCCTGGCCAGCAGCAAATTGAAGGAGGCTGGCACGCCTAGCACGTGAAACTCAACTAACGTCTCCAATGGTCCTACTGAAACGGCGAATGACACCAGTCCTAGTACATCTCTTTTTGTGTTGTCATAGAATCGCACCCCTTGATTGCAGGGAGTAAACAGATCTGGCCTCATCCTCATGCATACGGTCGTTCTCAATGGGCAAGCGTTCAAGGCAGACCCATTGTTAATGAGGGTTACCGGGACCCACTTTTTTCAGCATTTAACGGTGATGTGCAGCGGCTTGTTGCGACTTTTTTCTTCAGTGGGAAAATCCTTATCAGAAAAGGAAATGACTTTTGGATCGGCAGTTGGCAGCATAAGCCCAATAAGTTGCTCGGGGGTTGCATCTATCGGGACGCTGGCCTTGTTCAACACCCTCAAAATAGCTTACCTGTGCTTATGCGAAGCCATCAATAAGCCCTAGATACGGATGTTGGCATGCGTCTTTTTCAACTATCTTAATACAGCATCATCTTCCTCTTCTTGCTCTGTCTCTTTTCCTTTTTCACTTGGTTGTCCTTTCTCTAGCTGGGCTGGCTTAAAATGCCATCCACTTCTAGTTAGGTGTTCCACACCATCTTCGGGATCCCATAATTTCGGCATCACATTATCAGTCTTTCTTACTTCGTCTATGTGCAGAGGGCTTTTAAACGCCCACAAATCATTTAGGTCACTAACGGATGCCCTTTCCTTTCTTTCCTCGTCATCGTTCATAGCCCATGTATTATCAATTTCTTCCCATATGTCCTCTTCGATAAAGTTTTCTTGCTGTTCCCGAATGGTCCATAAATCAGTCCACTCTGCCCCATCTGATTTTAACACGATTCTTACCAGCCAGTAGGACTGCATTTCGTCGACGTACACTTCCTCCTCAAAAAGTTGGGAAAGGGTGATTTCATCAAGCACATGGCTAAACCCATAAGGTCGACTCAGGTAATCCAATGGCTAGTCATCTTCTTCATTGCGCTCCTCCTCTTGTTGGTAGGTTTGAATTATCGGTTGATACTATTCTTAGGCATTATCATTCCACTCTTCCATCCTGTCTCGACTGCCTCTAACCTTCATCAATGAGTATGCTGTTTGATCCTCAGTTATTAAAACATGAGGGCGTGGTAGGTGTACTGAACAGATGTGCTGGCTTGGGTCCTCTGATTCCCCCAAAGATATGTAATGTATCCCAGCTTGCCTGGCATGATTCGGCAAGGGGTTAGTCATTATGTTTGGTTTTGGAGCAATGGATGGTGGTGGGATCACCTTGTTATTGATGAGGTTCTAAATCTCTTGTCGAAGCCTCATGCACTTATCAGTCAAATGCCTAGGACCTTGATGGAAGGCATAGTATTGGGAAGTATTGAATCTCGACGGCAAAGGATCAGGAACAGGTATGGGGTCTAACGGCTTGATGAGCCCTTTCTCGACGAGTCGATTCAGGGCGGTGGATAAAGGAATGTTGAGGGGAGTAAACACCCTCATCGGCTTTTGTTGCTGTTGGCTATTATCTGACTGTTGGGCATTATTGGATTACTGGGTGAAAGAAGATGGGTTTAACAAGTTTACCTCATTTGAGTGAGACACGAGGTTGGTGGTGGCAGTTTGGTTTTGGTTGTTTGCTGGGAATGTTCTTTGAGGTTTTTGGCTAGGTTCGAATTTTTTAATATCCCCGGACTGGATTGCATCTTCTATCTGAACTCCGGCATTAAACAACTACTTGAATGTGGAGAGTGGCTGCGTGATCAAATAACGCTTCAACGGAGATTGTAAGTTCTTCACTACCATCCTCACTTGCTCTTTTTCAGAAGGCCAGTTTGTCATCTTGGCGGCCTTACCTCTCCAGTGGGTCAGGATATCAACAAAAGATTCTCTTCTCTTCTGTCGGGTCGTTTTGAGCTCTTGAATAGTTACGTCCAGTTAGACATTGTAACTATATTGGCTGATAAAAGCCATTGCTATGTCTTCCCAAGTTCTAGTTTTGGCTACATCAAGGGAGAGGAACCATTTCTGGACTGCCCCAGAGAGAGATTGGTGAAAGAGCTGAGCCTTCAATTGATCATCAATCCCCATTGGCGACAGGATACCAACATACATTCGGAGATGAATTCTGGGATCTCCGGTTTCATTAAACCTTTTCATGCTGGCATTTTGTACTTTTTCAGAAGTTTAGCATCGGGGAACAGACATAGCCTTCCAACATCTAACATGTATTCTTTAATCTCTTTAGCCTTTCTAAGGACCTTCTCCATTCTGTCGATCTTCTCAATCAGTGCAGATTCTCTAGACTACACAGTGTTTTCTTCGTCAACTATCACCTGACGAGGGTTCCATGGTGGTTGTGGAACAACTTGGGGTCCATCAGGAACCTGATTGTTATTCTAAAAGTTCTCTCCGTTCTCGTTCGCCTCATCCGACTGCGCATTTGAGCCAAGCATACGGGCCTGAATCGCTCGAATTTGTGCCTGACATTGGTTTTGGGCCTAGGTCTGCTGCTCCACAGCTCTTTGTATCTCAGTCATGGCTCTCATCAGAGCCGTCAGGTTCACCTCAATTTTTTTCATTTCAGTCGACCGTTCAGATACCCTATAGAGTCTACTTGTCACTGATTTTTTCCAGACACGTGTTGAATGTACTTTTCTCAGCCCAATGGTAAACCCATAGAGAAACCTAGATCCCAAAAGCAGAGTAACCAATATCAGACACTTCCCAGGTAAACATTTTGACGACAGATAGCAAATGCCTCGGATACCCATGACAGCAAATCACGAGTAGATAAACGCGGAGACTGAAATAATGCCTTTGTTGGGTTCGTGCCAGCGGCATAACAGGATAACCCGAAAACCAGAAAGACGATTAAGAAGGGGAATCAACTAAATTCTAGAGAAAGCTCATTTAAGACAGGAAAACGGACAGCACTTCGGTAGGGAAACAGAGTTACGTTTACCGGACTGGTTTGACCTAAAGATTCTAAGAAAAAATAGGCAGCATGACGGTAGGAAAATAACTCTCATGGGTATGGCAAGGGTTTGAAAGAAACGAGCCCATGTCAAGAGAGGAACCAACGACCCGGGACGATCTTGGAGGAGAGAGAACTGACCCTAGAAGTGTTAAAACGAAACACGAGCATGACCCAGGAAAGAAAACTATGGTAAGAAAAACCGAACATGGTGAAGAAAAAGGCCCGGGTAAGAACCCAAAAGAAAAACTAGCCTAATCAAAAAGGGATAACAGAAAACCCAAGCCAAACCCGGGAAAGAAACTAACCTAATCCGGACAAATAATCCTAACAATACCCAAGCAAAACATACAGTAAAGAAAAACACATAATCTTAACAGGGTCAATAGTACCTAAAAGAGAGTTATAAGTTCACTATATGCAAAAGTCCGATTTTGGTCAATTGAATAGGGTACCTTCTAAATAGAGTCGGGTATATACCTCTCATGCGAAACAAGGTCAAACAGTACGCCCGAACTGTTTTACTGCACTTATGATAGCGTACAGTCAGTAAGAGTTGCCCGTTTCCCCAACAATCTCTGAAACGAATTAACGTTCAGGGCATTAGGTCGACCAAGTGGGGGGATTTGAAGAATAATGCATATGCATGTAAAAATGCAAATGAGAAATTCTAATTTAGGATCAATGAGGTTTTCGAGTCTAACTCTCTTATTTAGTTTTAGAAACCAGTCCCCAGCAAAGTCGCCAGAAAATACTGTGGCGTTGAAATTTTAGAGGATTTGCAAAATGTTTCAAAAATAAAAAAATTCAAAGATATTTAGAAAAATCCTTTAACACCTTGAAAGCCAAAATTTGAAAATCTCCCCTTTTTTTATTGAAAATAGAGTCGCCATTTAGTTTTTGAGAAAAATTAAGAAAAAAAAAATGGTTACTGATCTTAAAAGTGTTAACCAGAGAAAGAGGGTTCGGGGGTTAAGGTATGAATCGGAAAAGATGTTAGACACTCCATTCGCCCAACCATAAGGTTGGCATTTACTAATCATCATCGGTTCTTTCAATATTATTTCTCAAATGCATACGAATAAAAAAAATAGAGGTAAAGAGAGAATATTCAAAATCGAATATGGAAAATACCTAACGTATGTACATAGCACTCTGAATTATAACAAATAAAGAAATAAAATTCTAAGTCCTACAGCATGCAATTTTCAACTAAAGAATACATGAAGCACACCCGCATGTAATTTTCATAAAAATAATCTAAACTAGCATGGTTTGAACAAAAGAACAAAAATATGCAAAGGGTTGTTAAAATTACCTAAACATAATTTGTTACAAAAATAAGCTAAACTATTTTAAGTATAACACTAAGCTAACATGTATATCTTTAAACTATCAAAAGTATAACCAAAATGAAAGCATGTGAAATTACTATATTAAAGGAAAAATTTACTAACAAAGAAATTAAACTTAAAGAATTAGAAATAAAGAAAATGAAGAAAGAGTTTGTAAAAGAGAATTGTGCTAAAATGATGAGGCTACAAAAATGTTATTTAATTATTGAAAAGGAAAAACCTATGTATTTACATTTTATGTTTTAAGATAGACAAAAGAAGGTAAAAGAAAAAGAAATCAAAAGAGAAGAAAATTACTATAATAAGAGAAAATTAGATTTAAAGATTTTTATGATTTTTGGATTTAACAAAAGGAAAGAAAAATAAAATAGGTATCATGAAAAGAAAATAAAATCAAAGAAAGAAAATGGAGCTTTATAGGAAAATTAATACTAAGATTTAAAAGAAAAAAATGTTAAATGGAACTTTACAAGAAAATTAAAACTAATAATAAGAGAAAATAGAGTAATTACATTACAAAGAGAACAAAGCAACAAAAAAGAAAATAAAATAAAATGCTAGAAAAAAAATTACACTACTATTAGAAAAAAAAATAGAAAATGAAAACTAGAAAAGAAATATTAAATTAAGAAGAAAATAAAATGGAGTATTAAACTAGTGTTATAAGAAAATAAAAGAAAAAGAAATAGAATGCTATTAGAAGGAAAATTAGATTAACTAAAGAAAAAAGAAAAGAAAATGAATGCTAAAATATGAAATTAGCATAAAAGAAAAGAAAAGAGAAGAAAAGAAAAGAAGTTTTAGAATTAAATGGATGTTATATTGACGATTACAACCATTTTTATGTAAGTGTTTTGAATTACAACAATATCGACATTATTTAGTCGTATCGCTCAATTATATTAACACTAATTTGATGAATATATTAAAGAAAATGATAATGTGTTTAGTGTGAATGTATGAATTAAGCAATTGATTAAAAGATTAAACTAAATAAAAATAATTAAATAAGGACAAGTTTAACTATGTAAATAAGAAGAAATACGTGAATTGAGATTAAATATAACCCGATCATCCTAAAAGAGAGAGAATAGGAGTTAGAAAGACCCGGGATCCAAGCGAAAATACCTAGATTGCGGAATCCTCAAATTGGGGAATGTGCTTCAATTTTTGGATGGTGATTCCAAGCTAGGGCTGCAATGTAAGTATTGGAGGTTTGAGACTCGGTATTTCGGCAGGAGTTCGATGTCAGGGCTCGGAATTGCTCGACATCTTGACAGAATTTCACTCTCAAAACCTCTCACTCTAATTCTATCCTTGAAAACGTACTAGAGGTACGGTGTTTATAGAGTTTATCAGCCAATGAGATGCTGCCACGTTTTGGGGACACATCAAGCCATTTAGAGCTGGCGGTCGCCACAATACAAATTGGCGATCGCCATGTTTTTGAAAGGTTCCACTAAGTTCTATAGCGGTCGCCATGATGGTAGTTGGCGGTCGCCACTTTTAGCTAGGGTTTCTACAAAATTCAATGGCGGTCGCCATGTAGAAAGTTGGAGGTCGCCTTACTTGGGTAGTAAGTTTTGGTGGTTCGTCAAAATTTTATTGGTTTAAAGGTTTTGGGTTTAAATACCGAGCTTGGATCACTTTTCGAGAATTGTACCGAGGCATTATTTCACCTGTTTCATCATCGGATTCGCCTAAGATTAGGTGGGGTCAAATTAGGGTGTCTATAGAGCGGAGGGTAGACTGCTTGAGTGAATAGGAGGCAAAGAGTTTCTGGGCTTATGGACCGCTCGAGCGGTAGGGAGTTTGCTCATGCAGACTGTCGACGTACAGCTTATAAGTTACAGGTTTTAACATTTCATTTTCATTCTTTCCATCTCTCTCCCTCTTTCTAAACTGATGTTCTAAGCCCTAGAGCACCTCTTGGCACCCCTTTGAGCCTCTCCTTGCTCTTCTTGGAGTGACTCCTTGCTTTTCTCCCGATGGAATACCCGTTGGAGGCTCGATCTTGATGTTGGAGACTCCCTTCTCACCCTTTGGTTGGACGTCCACATGGTTGGAGCTTGTTTGGGGGTTTCACTTGTGTATATATCATCACAAAGGTAGAATTTATGACTATCCTTAAATATTTGTATGATATGCATTGTATTTTAAATTTTATGGACTTAAAATCATGAAAATGGTGTTTTTGAAGCCCTAGGTTAGGATTTGATGTCAATGAAGGTTAAATCTTAGATCTATGGATGATTTAACATGATTCTATCTTTACGTTGCTGTAGGATACAGTTGAAATTGAAAGTAATGGGCTAGGGTTTAAATTTGAGCTTAAATCATGAAATTTGGGAGTTTTGGGTTTAAAGGACCTGCATATTGAAATTGATGGATTATTGAACTATTGAAAGTTATAATAACCTATTGTACATGTATATTTCATGAGTTTATATGATACATAAACACGTGGGTTGGACTCGTGCGTATGTAATGTGACTTAATAATTTAAACGGACCGATTTAGGATCCAAGGATTGTTTAAGTTTGGGCACGAGTTGCTCTACAGTGAAAGATCAAAAAATTGTGTATATTGGGTTCTCTGCTCGTCGGCTAGCAACCAAGAAAGGACGCTAATCGTGGCGGGGTATAGAACGTACTGTTACTTCACGGGCCTCACATGGCTTGGTTGTTAGTAACGCGGTGTGGGCCTATACGCTCGTCTGGCGTTGGTTCCTATGTTTTAAACCACTAGTTGGTAGAATATGAGAAAATATTGAT